>PISW01006837.1:92500-101184 GCA_004023785.1 Mungos mungo
TCCCAGATTCTTCCTCCGTAATTTTCAAAGTCTACCTCAGAAAGAGTTTTGACACTGCCTGAGAGAGCCATGTGCTATTTAAAATAGTGAATTGGATCCTACACTATTTCTTTGTTAATTTTTTCAACTTAAAAATACTTTAAGATGATCTCTGTTCGCAGAATTGCCTTCTTCCCTTTGATGCACCATTTTCCTACTAAAAAAATCCTGCCAACTTTTCATTACACATGATAGTGCAAGAGAGGCTTCGTGGGTAAGGTAAGTCTTAAGTAATCCAAAATTCTCCTTCTATTCAATAGTTTGAGCAAAAAATATGACCAAAATTATAAAAATGAAAATGAAAAAGAGAAGATAATAGACTAACTTATAGGTCTCCGTACAAGGCTAACAGAAGAACAGTGAGGAGAGAACTATTAAAAAGCCAATCAGAAAACTGCTAATCACTGTTCATAGAAAGTCCCCTCTCTTCGGGATTCTGGAGAAAAAGGTGGCCATCAATAGAAATGCTCTGTAAATATCTTTGATTTGTAAAACATGTCATAGCAAAGTTGTACCTCAAATATTCTTTGAACACAGATAAGACTATGATTACTTTTGTCTGTGATTTGGAAGGGCAGAGAATGAGTATACAAAAATATTGAAATGTCTTCTTTTTTTATAAATGTTTATTCATTTTTGAGAGAGAGAGAGTGAGGGAAGGAGGGGCTAGAGAGCGGGAGAGAGGAGCTGAAGTGGGTGCTGTGCTGACAGCAATGAGCCCTATATGGGGGTCGAACTCACTACCTGTGAGATCTTGACCTGAGCTGAAGTTGGACCACTCAGCCAACTGAGCCACCCAGGCACCCCAGTTTTCTCAAAGAACTTGAATCCAGTGGGGGAGCAAAATGAATACACATGAGTGGTCTTGGTACAACCAATCTGAAATTTAGTTGTGATTCTGGATTCTCCCCACCCTCCCCTACATTTACTTTCTTACTAAACTCTGTCATTTCTACCACCTTAGTGTCTCTTGAACCTGTGCCCTCTCCACTTTTGCAGCCATACTATTAGTGCAGGCTCCTGTTGCCTTTTGACCCTATTGTGGTCAGAATGGTGTAGGTCATGCGAGGATAACAAACAGCCCCACCATCTCCGTGGCTTAACACAGCAAGTTTTTCACTCATGCAGCTTACCCAGCATGCATCATCTGGAGCTCTGTTTATCATAATCGCTGAGGGACTGGGCTGAGGGAGGTTTTGTGATCACCAAGGCAGGGTAAGAAGATGAGATCAATTATGCACGGACTCTCCAAGATTCCACCCAGAAATGACACATGACACCTCAGCTACCATTTCATAAACTAAAGCATGTCCCACAGCCACACCCAGCCTCGCAGGGAGCCCAAAAGTACAGGCAGAAGCATATGTCCTAGAAGTGCCCAGAAGGAAGAAAGCTGGCAAGATTTGGTTGCAAAGCACCAATGACCAGGGCATCTGACTTGACTGGGTAGCTCCCGAACAGGTCTTCCAGCTTTCTGCCTCACCTCCTCCAATTCATCCTCTCCACTGACCTTTCTTGAATTCAAATATGATTATCTGAGCATATTACCACCCTGATTAAAAATCCTTAATGGCACATATGTCACCTGAGATGAAGCTAAACGTGTTTGGCATGTTGAACAAGCCCATTTAAATCTGGCCCCAGTCTCTCTTAGGTTTTCTTCTTCATCTACTACCACTATTGAAACCATGGTCATCTGTACCCAAAATATCATATGTTCTAGAAGCACCAGGTGGCACATCTTTTGTTACCACTCCTCTTTCACGCATTCTTTTTTCTCTCCCTGTGCCAAGAATGACCCCAACTTACGGCACTCTCTTTCTCTCAGTGAATGGATCCACCAGGGATCATCTAAAATGTCACGTTCACTGGGACTACCCCCTGCTGACATTCCCAGGTTGAGTTAAACTTTCTTCTTCTGGTCTCATGATGCCATCTACGCACCTCTTCAAGTGTATCTATTGCATGAGAGTTACTATTTGTTTAAGTTTCTCCCCCAATAGATTTTGAGCCTCAAAATGGGAATGGGCTGTGTTGTTTATGGGATGGACTGGGCATATAATTATTGTAAAATGCTTATGGGTATATAAAGGAGAACACACACACACACACACACACACACACACAATCAAGTTCTAAGCTTTGGTATACAATCTAAAGTCTATGGGAGGACTGAGTAAATGAAACACTAGTTTCCATCCAAAGGTTTATTAACTTTCTCTCATTTGTACATATGTGTTATAGTGCTGATACAATGAGAATAACTGATGTGCTCTTTCTCTTTTGTCTTCTCAAGTATAAGCCCTTCACCCTAGTTGATGGGGCGTCTGTCTTCCCAGGGAGAAGATTAGGATTGTTAGACGTGCCATATAAGGAGAAAATAAGGTAATTTCCCGTTTCTGGCATTCAAATTTAAGATTTTACAGTAGGACAATCATATGGCAAACTGGGCCCTTGTATTAAGAAAAATTGTCTAAAATTAGCATAGTGAAAGCCAGACTTGATGGGTTGGAGGGAGATTCAAACAGAAGAAAGGAGAAAGTTTGTCCCTTTCCGACTCCAGGGGGATTGTGGGCAGGCAAAGAGAGTAGCAGGTGAGCCAGATAAGCAGATCCCTCCTGACTGAGTCTCTACAGGTTGGACGTACAGAGAGACAGGATTTGTTTGATAATTGAGGATAGTACCAAAGGCAAAAGTACACTCTCCTTCTGGGTCCCTTTCTCTCCAACTGCTTTAGATGGTCTTCATTAGTCTGAAATACAACCACATCGAAGTAAATTTGGCACTAAAGCAAACCTGTGCCATATACATCAGCCCCAGAAGGAGGTCGCTGTAGCCCGGTGAAGTTGCTGTAACGTGGGCGGTGAAGTGGACCACCAAGGGCAGCTCCTCACCAGAGCTCTGAAGGGTCAAAGGTAAGCCTAGAGGAGACCAAGTCAGGCATGGCTCACTGTCAGGAGCACTGTACAAGCCAAAGAGAAAATCAGGGATGCCACAGATGCTGACCTCAGAGGCCAACAGGACGCCCAGTGGTCTGTGAGGATGAGACACAACTGAGACATCAGTAAATAACACACCCCACACCCCGAGGAGCAGCCTGGGGCACAAAGCCCCTTCCCGTGAACATTAAAAGGGTGTGTAAATCCCACATCCCTCCCTCTGTGCAACTGGACATATAGATAAGATCACTGAAAACATAATCAACTTTTAAAGAGACTGATAAAATTATCACATCAGTCTAAGCTTTGAGGCAAATTGGACATTTAGCTGGTATTTCTCTCACCTTCCAATGAATAAGGGAATGGCAAGGACTCGATAAATAATGTTTCTTTGCTGTAGATCTAGAGTTAAATTTGCAAACCCACTACATATGTAATTGTGAATTTATATACGTACATTTAGGAGCATGTTTATTCCACCTTAGTCCATAAAGGATTTGATAACATCTTTTTTTAACATACCATTTGGACTTACATGACTTACAGGAGGAAAATAAATTTCAAATACGTTTCAGTCACATATTTTTATTCCTCGTAGTCTATGCAATAGTGGAGCCTGGACATATTGGTTATGGAATTCATTTATCTCAGGGAATTGTCCTTACAGAAAGTGGCAGCTGGTTTTTGTTATCTGCAGTAGAGACTTGTGGTGCTTTCACAAGTCCAGCTCTCTTCTCCCAGGCACACAGGAGGATTGCATTTTACCACCCCCTTATCATGCCAAAGGGACTGTGTAACTATTTTGGCCAATGTGTTGCAGAAAGTATGGTATAAGCACTTCTGGGCCAAAGAGATGGGCACGACCCCCAAAGGTCTCTTCCTCTACCCTAGTGACTGAAGAAGCCATATATTTCAGATGGTGCCTTGGTAAGGTGTGTCTATAAGCTCTGTGTGGAAGAGAGCCCTCTTCCACTTGTGGGCCATGTGACATGAGTGAAAAATGAACTTTTGTTGTATTCATCAAGGGAGATCAGGAAGGAATGTTTGTTATTGCAACATAACCTAAGCTATTGTGACTAATACATTATCCATAGTCAACATTTCTATATCTCATTTTCTCTGAAAATAGGAACCAACGTTTTAAAAGAAAAATGGTATGGATATGGGAATAAGATACTTTAAGCTACCTAAAAGTGCAATAAAATAAAATCAGCTTCTAAGTATTCACAATAAGGACAAGACGCTATCCCCAATGTCATGGGCACTGAAACTCAGATATTTACCAGTATTACCTTAGCTTTCTACATTGTCAATGCCTCTTTGCCTTTCTAAGCTTCACCTGCCTCATCCAGATATTAAATGTGAACTATGAAGCACTGTCATATAAAAACACTCAACCTAACCTAGCTTCAAAATGGCAGGGTGAGATCCCAAATATAGATGTGCTATTAAAACATAATACTAGTAGAACAAAATATCCCATCATAGCCTGGCACATTTCAAGACATTTTTCCTGAGCAAATGCGATTTTCTTTAGCTAGCTCTGTATAAAACTATTGCATATCCTCTCAAAAAACTCAAAAATACTCATGAGTGAACTTAAAAGCATGAAACAATCTTTAGATACGCTTTTAATTTGGGAAGTGAAATTTTAAAAACACCCTTTAAAGAGCAATTCATGGAATTAGCAATTCCCAAGAGGTAATAGCACATTGGGTGCTGCGCCTGTGGCAAAGTTCCAATTGCATGGGCCGTTTTGAGGCGCCAGGCTTGGACTCTTGTAGCAGAGATGTCATCATTATGATCCATCAATAGACAGCTCACTCCGTAAATATGCACATAAATTCAAAATCTTAGCAGTGGTATTATTGTAATGGAAATACTATACATCTTAAATCAGTAAAGGTACCGCATTTCATTTAGAAGTCAAGTTTCTGTGACAATCTACGACTGCCTTGAAGAATCCCATTTACTCTGTGACTCCTTCATCTCTAGTAATGGACCTTATTGTGTTGGTTACCTGAAAGTTGATTATGTTTAGGGACTTGACAATCATCAATAGTCAATCACTGGTTTTTGGTGGATCCTGGAGATGGTATCCTAGAGTATGTAGTAATCCACCTACTCATTCATTTATTTATTCACTCAACAAATATTTATTGAGTGTCTCCTATGTGACAGAAACCGTACTAAGTCCTGGGGATCCAGCAGTGAGCAAAACAGACAAAAATCCTTGCCCTTGTGGCACTTATGCTATCTGGGGCTGAGGGTCAGAAAATCAAGGTCCGAGGCTGAGTCTGCCGCCAACGGGATCGCAGTTTCTTTGATGATAAAGCCACGGGACTGAGGAACTTCTTGACCCAAGGCATCACCTGAGAGAGCGTTTGGAAATATGTTGGGAGGCCTTTGTTATAGTAATAATTGGGTGACGCTATCAACATTTAGTATCAGAGGCCAGGAATACTATACATTTTAACACAGGATAGCCTCTCACTAGAAAATACTGTTCCACCCAAAATGCAAGTGAAATTCCCTCTGAAAAACTCCTGATGCTTTATAAGATTCCTTCCATCTCTAACACCACATGAATTTGGAAGAATTGGCTTTTATTTCTTCTTCGAAAAAAGAAAAAAAAAAAAACAACTAGGTGCTTGCTGTCTCAGAGAACACATCCAAGGAAGAAGAATCCTGATCATTCTTCATTTCTCTTGGATGTTCTAACTGAAAGTATAAACCTAGAGTCTTATGAAAATAAAAACACAAGCCAAAGACACATTTTCTTATTCCAAGAACATATTCCCATCAGAAGGGTGCTTGGATATTTTCTCCCAAAAAGAAAGTACAGTAAGTGTCTCTTACAACCTTGAAACAACTGTGAACATTCTCTATCGAAAGACATGTCCAATTCATACCACAGACATAAGAAGCATAAGTTAACCCATAATCTGAGTCCATCCTGAATAAAATTCTCTGACTGAATTTACCAAACTGATCTTAGAAGAACCTCTAGCTCCTCCTGAACCACATTAGATAACGTAAGTGTTCTCTCAGCATCAATTTATTTACGTACTTCATATCTGCAAATGAGTTCTGTGATCATCTAACATGTTTTCCCTTCTCAAGCTGTCCTTCTTTGGAGATTTTGTTCACGGGCTTCGGGGAAAAAAAATAAATGAAATCAGTTGAGGGGAAGGGCTGAAATTTTGCATTTCAGACTAATTCCTAGGTAATGGTGATGCTGCAGCTGCTGGCCTCTGAACCCCACTTTGAGAACCACAAGTTTCAACAGTTTCTTTTATGTGCTTCCTGGGCACAGCAAATATTCTGTAGCTGTAGAATGCAGGAACCAATTCCAAAGTATGACCATTTCTGATGCCTAATTTTGGTGTCAAACTTTGTCAAATATCAAAACTCAGGTTCTCAGAGTGGTTGAGGACCACTAATAATTAATACAATGACAACAACAAAAAAATGCATTGGTGCTATTTGTGCTCAGCCTAATGGGGAAACAAGTTTTCAGGGTAACAGAATTTCCTAGACTTCATACCCTTTTAAAATAGCACTCCCTGTGTGTTCCTTAACCCAACCAAATCTGGAGAACTGAATTCAAGCTTGGCACAGTGGAACCTGACCATCAAAGGGCAGCTAATAATTAAAGCCAACACTACCCACAAACAGATTTGATTCTAGCTGAATTTGGTAGTAAGGGAGGGTTTACAGGTCATATTGCACTTCAGGATATTCTGGGCCAGATGTCATTGACCTAGGACTATCTGAACTTCCTAAAGTCAGGATGTGCTCAGCAGAGATTCAGAAGACTTGTTATGAGGACTTAGGTAGAGTCTTAATTCAAGAACACTTTGTGCCAATAACAATGAGTCAGTGATTTGAACTCTCTGAAGATTCCTTATCTGCAGAATGGGAACAGGAAGAGCTGTTCCAAGGTTGGTTTTGAGGACTTAATGGAATTTGCACATAAAAGACCTTTGTAAACAATGGAGTGCAATACAAGGCAAGCTTTTCAAAGTAAGTCCCACGTAATCGTGAGCCATAGGGAATAATTGTGTTCTGTTTATGGCTGAAACTTCATGTGGCAGCCTAAAGAGGTTAGGATGTTCTGAACTAAATTTGTGAACAGGTATCCACAAAAATATGAAGGTGAGTTTTTTTTTAAGTGTAGGCTAACTATAGCTGCTGTCTTAATACGTCATTCCATTTAGAGATCCAAGTGGTTTTCAGGTCTCTGGTATTAGCTTCTCTCATCTTTTTAATAGACAAATACATACCCTGCCGTGTTTCTAAAATCCCGAGAGTGAAGAAAGCAGTTGTCCTCCACTGGCATCATCTAAAGTAAGTGAATATGCTTGACATATAGTAACTGGGAAACGTATTGATCCTTTACATTATGCAGCTTTCAACTTTGACAAGAAGATCAACTTTGAAGGACTCACATTATCTGATTTTAAGCCTTACTATAAAGCTACTGTAATCAAAACAGTGAGGTACTGAAGACAGAATAGAAATATATATCAATGGAACAGACTTAAAAGTGCAGAAATAGACCCATATATATGGTCAACCATGAAGGACTTGTATCCAGGATACATTTGTTTAAAGAAACATTCAAAATTAAATATTTTTAAGATATTAACCCAATTCTAAGATAAACAGGCAAAACGTTTGAACAGAAACTTCATCAAGAATGTACAAACAGCAAACAAACACATGAAAATATGCTGAACATAGTTATTCACTGGAGAGGTTCAAGTTAAAATCATAATGAGACTGCTCTATATTTGCAAGAACGGCTAAAATTGAAAAACAAAGAAAATCTAGCAATAGCAAGTATTGACAAGGACATGAAGCTACTGGAACTTTCATTCATTGATGGTGGAAATGCAGAATGATACAACCACTTGGAAAAACATTTGATCATTTCTTATAAAGATAACCATACACTCACATGGTACAAGACACTCTTGAAAAAGACAAACTACAGAGATAGAGAGTAGACAGGGATCGCTAGGGGATGAGTGTGGGGGACAGGATGTCTGCAAAGAAGACACACAAAGGAATTTTTTTAGAATGATAAAACTCTTTTGTATCTTTGTTATAGACATGGTTATATAACTGTGTGTGTTTGCCAAATCTTAAGAACTGTGCATTAAAAAGTTCATTTTACTGTATATAAATTATGCTTCATTTTATATTTAGAACTCTGCATCCTAAAGATAGGAAATTCACCTTCTTTTCGAGTGCACATGGCACATTCTCCAAGATAGACCACATACTGGGACATAAAACAGCCCTCCATAAGTATAAACAAATAGAGATCATACCATGCACACTTTCAGATCACAATGCTATGAAACTTGAAATTAACCAGAGGAAAAAGTCCAGAAAACCTCCAAAAATGTGGAGGTTAAAAACCACCCTACTAAAGAATGATTGCGTTAATCAGGCAATCAGAGAAGAAATTAAAAAATATATGGAAACCAATGTAAAGTAAAACACAACAATCCAAAATCTCTGGGACACAGCCAAGGCAGTCCTAAGAGGAAAGTATATTGCAATCCAGGCCAATCTCAACAAACTAGAAAGAGCGCAAATTCAAAATCTAACAGAGAACCTACTGGAACTAGAAAGGAAGCAGCAAGAGCACCCCAAACCCAGCAGAAGAAAAGAAATAATAAAGATCAGGGCAGA
>PISW01006838.1:0-64293 GCA_004023785.1 Mungos mungo
GGCATTTGTGAGCTTGAGGAAAGAGACACTCCAAGGAGACCACAGTCTTTCTTCACTCTTTACTGTGTAAAAATAAACTCAACAATTCATGTCGTTTCAGCAAGAAAATGAAAAAGAAAAAGAAAAAAGCAATACCAGTAGAAATAGTGCATTTCCAGAATTGCTAATGGGAGGTGGCAGGTCCCATGGTTTTGACCCATTTGATACCCAAAAGGCTGCAGATCATATGAAAAATGTACAGCTTTGGTTAGCAAATAATGAAAAATTAAGGTCCATCAATTCCCTTACATTATACAGTATGTACATCATAACAACATCAACCATACGGGTTTGCTTTGTCGGATTTTTTTTGGCAAATAAGACAAAATCGGGACTCTAAGTATTGGCCTTTTTTGTTTCCTCCTCAATAACTTGTTCCCTTTTAACAAGCTGCACTTGAGTCCATTGTGCATGGAAGGGACACACTTCCCAGCGTTAGTTGACTGAATTTACACACTGTGTTTTAAGAGATGGAACCACAGCTGTGTCAAGCCACGTTTTTCGGTCGCCATGAGATTAAAGGGCCCTACCCTCTCCGTGTTAACACAACGTAGCCTCGCGCTCCCACGGGACGGCCGGGTCCCTGCCTCCCCGAGTCAGCTCCGAACGGCCACGCCCCACCCGGCCCGGCGGCCCCTGTGGGGGGCTCACGGGTGTGCCTGAACCTCACGCCAGCCTCTCCCCTCCCCTTCGCTGCCCACAAGACACCCCCTTGGTCTCAGGTCCCAGGGCTGGTGACAAAGTGATCTTTGCAGTCTTAGAAAATAAACTGGGAATCTACAAAAGGAAAAGAAAGCATACAAAATGTATCTCTTTCTTCCAAAATACACGCTTTCAGTCCTACGTTTTGGCGGAGCCTGAAAGTATTTTCGAGGGAGATAGAGGTTGAGTTAATTTATAGGTTTGTCCTTTTCTTTCATAAAAATACTCTTGTTTGGTAATAAACTTTTTTCTTCTACAGTAAGAGAAATAATACTGTGTTATCAAAGGCAGGAAGGCTTACAATTCAAGTGGGATCGAAGGCCCGAGGGCCCGGGGCGCCCCTGCCGGCAGCTCCCCCACCCCGGCCGCCCGGGGTCCGTGGGACACTCCTCGCAAGAGCAGACACCGCCTGGGCAGTGCTGGGCTCCTTCCTGTTTTATAAAACGGCTTACCTGAGATCGGTGTGGGTGAGTCAGTGCAAGGGGGGGCGTCGGTCAGATTGGGAGCGTGAGGACCACGGGGGACGTTTGTGGCTGTGGTCGGCCTTCCGTGGGGCCAGCAGAGCGCCAAGTGTTAACACAGTGAGGGAGTCCAGGGGCTTGGCACACGCTCCGGTGGGGGGCGGGGAGGGAGCCGAGTGTCAGCCTCCATCCCTGGCACCCTGGGTGCCTCGGGGGAGGAGGGCGAGGAAGGGGAAGGGGGTCGGGAAGCCAGAGGGACGCAGGCATAAGCGTCTAGGGGAACAGGCTCTGCCCGTCTCTAGTCAGGGCAGAGGATGGCTTGTGGTCCTAAACGGACGGCTCCCACCAGGCCCGCGGGGGGGCGGACGGTGGTCTGGGGTCCGGCCGGTCGGCAGGGGCTGGTGGGAGGTGCTGACAGGAGAACACCCGGCACCCTCTGCGCCGTTGCCAGGACAACAGCCCGGGGTGACTGCAGTGAGGCGTGGGGCCGACCTGGGCTCGAGGGGGATTCCAAGCTCTCGCTCTGTCCCAACCATGGGCTCTGTTCAGGCTCCTTGTCAACCTACATGTTAAAAAATACTTCGTGGTGTGTTTTGGGACTGGGGAGGGGGAGGGAAACGGGCCCTCCGCTGACCTCCCCGACACCCTTGGCTTGTTGATCCAGCCATTTTCGGCAGCTACACGGATGGTCACAGAACGATGGGTGGCACTGGGCACACAACACAGAACCAGAAGTCCATGCAGGCAGGGGACACACATCAGACTGAAGGAGCGAGGGACACGCCACCCCGGGGAACATGCAAACGAGGAGATCCCTGCAGATCCAGGACGCCGCGACCCGGCGGGCGGCGACGGCGCGCAGGTTCTCAGAGGAAAGCCACTGCCGAGCCACGACTCGCAGTGCGGCGCTCGGCCCGCACCCTCGGCACAAGGGCGATGCGTGGGGAACGGCGGCGGGTGTGCGCACACCCACGGGAACACGAGCACGAGACACCGGCACAGACACACACAGACGCACGAGGTTCCCGACACAACACGGACCTGCGTTCACGGAGACGGGGGCCCCTGGGGAACGGAAGCCAGGGCCACCTGCGCCTCCCGGGGGACGTCTGCAGCGGTAGACGGGCCAGGCAGAGCGGTAGGGTTTCTAGAAAGACTCGCCAGCCTTTTGCTAATTAGACTCCTGTGACAGAACCTGGGTGCCCCCAAGGCCTGTGACCCCCAGATGGAACCGAGCGGGGAGCCCGCCTGGCCTTGGGCATGATCCGTCTTAGAGTTCTTCTCTCTCTCTCTCTCAACAAACGTGCACACACAGAACACACACACACACACGCACACACGCACACACACGCACATTTTCTCTCTGCCTCCGAAGGACTAGAAGGAAATGGGTACGGTTGCTTTTCATGGGGGAAAATAAAGTTAAAGGTCTGGACACTGGTCGTGTCTCGGTGTCACCAGCCGGTGACACGCTAGGGCTGCTCCGGGACCTGAGCCCTGGAAAGAAGGGGGAGGGGGCTTTAGGCCCAGCGCTGGCTCCCGGGAGAGGTCTCCAGAGGCCCTGCCTCCTCAGAGGACCCACAGAGCCAGTGTCCCTGGGCCTGGGGGTGTGGGAGGGATATGGCTCTCAAATCGGGGGGACCTTCTTGTCCACCGGTCAGGTCCCAGGGGAAACGGTCCTAACAGCCTGGGTCTTAATCCTAATGTGGGTTTCCTGGTCTGAAAGGTCCCCTGTTGAACTGACCCCAGATGCCTTTCCTCTCCACGGCCGGAGGCCACATGGCAAGGGCCCGGAAAGCCTGGCTTCCTGGACTGGGGGGGACACTCTTCTCTCAGGGGCACCAGCTGGCAGCCGAAAGAGGAGGACGGATCCCAGCCTCGAAGGGCGCAGGAAGGCCCGGGGACCCGTCCTGGGCCAGAGCCAGCCAAGCAGGCATGCAAGGCAGCTTCCCAGGCCCAGCGCTGCTGCCCTCGGATGCCAAGTGCAGGCGTGCTGGCTGGGCACTGGGGTGGGGGGGGACCCGCCCGGTGCCTGGGGCCGGCCCCCCTCACCTCTGCCCGCACAGGTCCACCCCAGGGCCGCCAGAGAGAAGCCACTCCCAGGACAAAATGGAAATTCTCTGTGGAGAGGCCCCCCAGCCCCGAACAAACCTCCAGGAGACATTTATTTTACCGACGCAGCTCTGGAAAAGGTCTGCAAACAAAGGCGAAGCCGCACCAGCCGCAGGGCACGGGGGCAGCTCGCGTCGGCACGCACAGACATCCGACCAGCGCGATTTCCCGCGACACGGAGGAGGAGGAAGGAGAGAAAACGCCTCCCAGAGACACACACCGCAGACACACGCGCCCTCACCTCCGTCCGCACCGAGCCCGCGGGAGCACGAGCAGGCCTGGGACCCGGCTCCTCGCGCCGGACCTGCTTCCTGGGCACCAGGACAAGCCGGGCTGGGAGCGAGCGCGTGCGAGGGGGGGGCCTGGAGTCACGCCTGGGGAGAGGGAGAGAAGGACACACAGACGGGTCATCACCGCACAAGCAGGGGGGAGGCGGGCGGGAGGCTCGGCCGGCAGGAGCCTCAGTTGATCTGGCGACAGGCTTCGAATGTCCACTTGGTGGCCCCGCCGTAGATCTCGATGTGGGACTCCGCCCAGGCGATGACGTTGCCGGAGAGCGCCTTGGCGCTGCAGGTGGCCAGGTTGTACACCTCCCCGGGGCTCAGCTTGCGGTCCCAGATGTTGAAATGGGCCAGCTCGCCCACGAACGCCTGGGTGGCATCGAACCCGCCACCCAGAGTGTCCTTCAGAGAAAAGCAGAGGGGGAGGATGGCGGGGTTGTAGGGATGGGGGGGCCTCTCGAGGGGGCCATCCCCAGAGGGCACATCCCCGGGACCCCCCCCATCGGGGGCTCTCACACCTGCCTCCCAAGCACCATTTTGTGAGCCATGTCTGGGTCTTCAGCTAGAAGACCCCCTCCCCCGGGTACGCCCACCCCCACTCTGGATGCAGAGCTTGTCCTGGGGGACCCGGACTCCGCCTTCCCCTGGGCCAGGGAGGGGGTCGGCCGGGGCCTCACACAGTCACGGGAGCCGCCGCTGCTCTGCCTGCCTTCGGCTCAGGCGGCACTCTCTGCCGAGCCCCACGGGGAACAGAAGGCCGGGAAGGCCTGGCACCCCGCCCCCCCCCGCCTGGCTTCCCTCGGGTGCCCGAGGGGGACACAGACACTTCCGGGAAATACATCACGCATCCCTGAGCGCAGACTTGCTTTCCCCAAAGACCCTGCTGCTGCCATGACGGCAGCCTTGAGACCACGGCGGCCCCCACACGTCCTCCGGCTGAGCCCGCCCGGAGCTGGGTCCCCGCCCAGGGCCGCATCACCCGCTTCGCTCGGGTCCCCTGGGGGTGGGGGGCCCCTCCCTTCTCCGACTCCCTCCCTCCTTGCCCCCCTTGCTCCCCTCTGCTTCTGGGGCTCCTCCTGCTGCAGGCGGCGCCCCTCCCCCGGACAGGTACCTGCTCCTGGCCCAGCACCAGCACCCCCTGGGGCTTGATGGGGTGATAGGGCGCCAGGTTCTCGCCGCTGCCGCCCTGGGTGCCGTCCTGGTAGGCCTCCCAGACCCCGTCCCGGGTGGTCCAGCTGACACAGATGTGATGCCACTTGCCGTCATTGATGACAAAGGGCAGCTTGGCCACCTGGGGAGGACGCGACGTTATGGGCACGGGGGCCGTGATGCAGGACCGGCGACCGTCGCTGCGGACTGGTCAGACCGAGAGGCCTCTCATCCCTGCGTTTCGAATAAACCCCATGGCGGACTCTCAGCACCTGCCCCTCTGGGCTGAGTGCCCGTCAGCCGTGTCCCTGATGGATCTCGGAGTCACAGGGGGAGATGCCACCGTTTGTAAGGCGCTCCTAAGATCGATCAGCAGGCACAGCATCCTCACCCCTCCGGGCCCTGCTCCCTCCTGGCTCGTCCGACAGAACCAGCCCCGGGAAGGGGGGGTCCCACCGCTGGGGTCTCAGCCCACTGCCGCTGTCTTCGCCTCTCCCTCCTCTGGCACCACCTGCCACATCGGCTGGGTCTACATCGGAGAAGGCTCTGCAGAGGCTCAGACGCCAGGGCGCATGGCACCAGCCTTTTAGGGCTCAGGCCAGCCTCCGGCCAGGGCTCCCCCTCCCTCTCTCACATCCTGGGGCGGGTGCAGACGGTGCAGCAGATGAGGGGACCTGCCCACGCCTTAACCCCCCCAGAGAGGAACACCCCTTTCTGGTCAAGGCATCAGCGAGGGCTTGGAAGCCGCCCCCCAGCCTGGGTTCTCACGGCTGCAGACGACCATGACGGAGAAGCCTCCCGGGAGGCAACCGGCGAGCTCCCGAGGGCGGCGTGTGTGTCTGGCCTCCTCCCAGCGGCGAGGGCCGGGGCAGGACGGACGGGGCACCTTAACCCACCCGAGAGCATCCAGGCTCCTCCCGGGAAGCCTTGGTCCGAGAAAGTTCCAGCTTCACCCTCTTCAGAGTAGGGCCAGGGGGGCCCCTCCCCATCCCCCCACCCGTCTGCACCTTCACCTCCCCTCAGTCCTGCCAGGCGGGGACCTGCCCAGGGGGCCTGGCAGGGGGCGGCTCTACCTTGTCGTTGATGAGGATCTCCATGGGGTTGCTGCCCCACTCGATGAGGACCAGCTCGTTGGCCTGGCCGGGCACGGCGTAGGAGAAGGGCGTGCCCACCCCGGGCGCGGCGCTGGACTTGAGCCACATACACACGGTGAAGGCGTACATCTCCGGCAGGCTCTTCTTCACCTTGGCGTACATGTAGTTGGTCCGCAGCGGGAACGTGAGCTGGAATTTGTCCCCAGGACGGTTGTCCTTCTGACCTGGAAGGGACAGGACACGGTCCTGTCACGGCACCCAAAGCACTCGGCCTGGTCTGGTCCGAAGCCCATTCTGTGCTCCCCTCCCCCGCAACCCAAGCTCCAGAGAGCAGATGCGCAGACTCACCTCTATTCTATAGACACTGGGGGGGGGGGGGGAGATCAAGTGCTTTGCCTGAGGGCACGGGGCCAGAAAGAAAAAGCTGACCCAAGATCTCAGCACTCCCTGGTCCGTCCTGCCTCTGGGGAAGCTGGGGGGGGGGAGGGGGAATGTGGTGGGCTGTGACATCGCACCTGGGCTGCGTGCTGGGCCTGGGTCGGTGCACACCTGGTAAGCCGGCCCTTGCTGGTGTGGCCACAGAGGGAGGTCTCCTCTGGCCTGAAAGAGGCTAGCACCCCCCAGAGCAGCCCCTTGGGCCAGCCGGCCTGACGACAGGGTGCAGGCTGCTGGCTGGTGTTCCCAAACACCCATCTTGGATGCTCACCCGAGACAGCCAGGCCCTGGTGCCCAGCACACTCCCCTCAAGGCCAGGACGTGCTGCAGTCCCTGGCCACTCACCTGACCCACTCCACCAGCCCTGAGAACTCTGGCTGGTTCCAGAATCCTCTCTACCCCCTGGAGGGAAAGCTGGTTCTGGTAACACTGCTTGGAGCCCTGGAGAGAGGGCAGGACACCAGGGAGCCAGGGCCCCCCAAGGTGACTGCTTTGAGGACTGTGCCATTCATTCTCGGGGAGAGACTCCTGCGTGTTTCCTGAAAACTCGGGCTCCTGGCCTGCCAGCCTCCCGCTCCCCAGCAGCCTGCCAGCGCCGTCTCGGGGAACGCTCGGCTGCCCCCTCCCAGCCCACACACGCGCCGTGGCGATGGCCTGGGGATGGTGTGACTGACTCCAGGCACAACATTCCAACCCAGCAGTGGGCACAGGCACCGGGCTCAGAGCCAGGAAGGCGCACACCTGCCAGCTTCTGGGTGTGCTCCGGGGCCTGCCAGGGAGCCCGGAACTAAACCAGCCCCCAGGCCAAGGATTATTTCTAGAAGGCGCCCTGCTGGGCCAGCAACCCCCATCGAGAGTCGGGTACCAGGGGACAGCAGAGCTGGCGCCCTCAGGCTCCCCCAGCCACCCAGGCTAGCAGGCCCCCCCGCAACTTCAAGCAGATCCAGTGCCTGGCCTCTCTAGGGGGTGTTTTTCATTCCCCCCAGTCTCCCCTCCTTCCCTCCCCCTCCCTCCCCCGTCCCTCCTTCCCCTGATCTGTTTTTCAGTTACATAACGTGCCTTAAGATGGCACTGTTTAAATCCATCCGGCACATTTTGCGGTCCAAGAAGGGTCACGTGGCCCTGCTCCAAGCCCAGGAACGCTCCCCCCCCCCCTTTTACAACCTTGTTTGATTTCTGTGACTTCAAGGCTGAGCCCAGCTCATCTGTGAGCCCTGGGGTGCAGTTGGGGCTGGCCAGAGTCGGTCACCCAGGAACCACAGCACATGCAAGATAGTGGGGCTTGGATTACTCAGAAGATAAAACCATGGGGAGGGGGGCTCCTTGAAAGGGGGGGCCCCGGAGATCCCCACAGGACACCACGGTGGCGATGAGCTGGGAGCAACCGTGCTCAGGGCCGGAATCTGCTGGGGACCACGAGGACCCATCCCCAGCCCACACTCCACTCTCCACCAGTGATGGGGACCAGCGAGAGCCCGGCTCTCTTACAGGAGAGGGCTTGGGAGCATCACAGCTACAGTGCAAACTTGCTGAGCATCAAACAAATCGGACTTGGAAAAATCCTTCCAGCGTATGGGGGGGGGGGCGTGCAGCGGACACTAATCAGTCCCTTCCTCACGCTGCTTCTGTTCCCTCCGGATGTCCCCAGCCCAGGGGACCCCAGCCCCACCAGGAACACTGACTGGAAACCCAAAACCTAGGGCAGGGATTCGGGAAGCAGGAAGGGGGCCGGAGGGCCGGAGAAGCTTCAGGCTTCGACACCCTGGAGCCGAGCGAGGCAGGAGGCCAGGACCCAAGGCAGGAGGCCAGGACCCGAGGCAGGGTCCCACTGGCCCAGGGAGCCTGGCAGGCAGCGGGTCTCCCCCCGCACTCCCTCCAGCCCCTTACCTTTCTCCAGCTCGCTGATCCGCTGGTGCAGGGAGGTCAGGGCGCTCTCGATCTTGACTCTCTCCTCCGTGTCGTTCCTCGGGCCACCCTTTCCCTCCTCCAGAGTGTTCACCCGAGACAGCACCTGCCTCTCCAGGTCATCGATCTTGCTCTGCAGCAGATCCTTGAGGCTGTTGGTCTGGCTGGAGGAATTGAGCCGGCTGTACTGCTGCGGGGGTGCAGGGAAGGGGGAAACCATACCGTTACCCGCGGGGCTGGGGACCGTGCCGGGAGGCCCGCGGCGCGGTCCCCTCAGGGCGAATGCGGGGGCGGCCTGGCGGGGAGCTCGGGCGAGCGGCCGCCGTCTGCGGAGCCCCTCAGGCTCGGCGCCCGGCCGCGGCGGGCGTGCGGAGGTGGGGGTGTCGGGCCGGGTCGGGGGTGGGGGTGGGGCAGGGCAGAGGGGCGCTGGAGCCCGAGGGGGAAGCGGGGCGCGCGCGGACCTCCAGGTTCTCCAGGCGGGTTTTGAGCGACTGCAAAGTTTGCCCGAGTTGGCTGAGCGTCTCGGCGGCCGGCGTCCGGGACAGGTCGCCCATGGTGTTCTTGCCCGAGCCCGGCTGCTTGCGGCCGCCGGCCCGGGCCTCGCCGGCGCCCGCGTCCAGCGTGCTCTGGCTCTCGCAGCGGCCCAGCTTGGTGGTCAGCTCGCGGATGGTCTCCTTCTGGCTCAGGATGGTCTCCTTCTGCTGCAGCACGGTCTCGCGGAGCTGCAGCACGCTGCTCCGGAGCTCCTCGGCGCCGCCGGCGGCCACGGACGCGGCGCACATGTCGGCGTCCACGGGCACCGAGGTGCAGATGAAGCGCGTCGGCCCGAAATCCTGGGCCGCGCTGCCCAGGAGGCAGAGGGCGAGCAGCGCACAGGTGCGCGCGGCGCGGCGGGCGGGCATGGCTGCGGGCGCGGGGCGCGGGGCGCGGGGCGCGGCGGGGCTCGGCGGGGCTCGGCGGGCGGCCCGCGCTCTGGGCCGCGCGGTCCTCGGCGCCGCGCTGCCCGGCCCTCACTGCCGCCCGCGCTGCGGAGCCCGCGCCTTTTATGCGGCCGCGGGAGGGGCCTCGGCGCTGCCGACGTCAGCGGGGGAGGAATCCCGCTTTAATTGCCTGCGGCCCGGCCCGCGGCGCGGCGGGGGTCGTGGGGGCGCGCGTGCGGGCAGAGCCTCCCCCGGCCTCCCCCCACCCCCGTCCCCATCCCCCCGCCGAGCGGGAGCTGCTTCCCCGGAGGCTGGGAGAGTCCCGGGCGGGAGGGGGGCCGGGGGGGGGGCGCGGCCTGGGACTATGGGATGGGCCACCTGCAAGATGTCCCCAAATTTCCGACGGGGCTGCGGGCGGGTAGGAGCCCACGGCCGGCCCAGGAGACAGATTGGGCTTAACGCGTTTGGCGGCACAGAACACCCTGGGGGTTTGAGTCCCCAGGGACTCAACCCGTCTACACTCGTGTGCCGAGCGAGGAGCGCTGGAAAGCGGATCCTCGCGGCGCGCCTAAGTCCAGAGAGGGGGTTTCTGGGATGCCCGTGTGGGCTTGGAGAGCCGCTCTACACTCTGGGTCAGGGGAATGTTCCACGGCCTGGTTCCTGGCGCTCCTGCCCCCTCCCGCAGGCCCGGGGCTTGGGGGACCGGGCAACATTGTCCGGGGGAAACGGCGGGGCGGGCGGGCACTTCTCGGATGGAGCCCCAGCGGATCGAGCCTTTCCTGCCAGCGGAGCCGGCCGATTCCGGGCAGAAGGCGCCGCCGGGGCGGGACGCTCCCTGCAGCCCCGGGGGAGGCGCTGAGTCCGCGCCGCTTCCGAGGGGCTCCGCCAGGCGGCCCCTTCCGCGCTCCCGGGGTGCCCGCCCGTCGCGGAGGCGCGCGTGCACGTCCGTGTGTGTCCGTGCGCGTGTTGGGCTTTCGGGACTCCGTGAGCCCCAGCTCGACCCGCTTCTTGGCCGATGGCAGGGAGGAAGGGGTCCCGGCCCTCCGCGGGGTGGTCGCCGGAGTGGAGCCCCACACGACGGCACTTTACTCATGACCACTTCCCTCGCCCATCCCCCCACTCGCACCTGTTTTCCCGTCCGCGCTCGGAGCCCGGTTCTGGGCTCCGAACAGGCCCGAGCCGCGGGCGCGCCCCAGGCTGTCGGAGCCAAACGCGCTCTGGAGGCCGCCGGGTTCCGAGACCCGACTGTGCGGAGGAGGAAACTGAGGCGCCAGGACCCCGAGGGCCGGCCGCCGGTGACAGCGCGAGCCCGGGCTAGACCCGCGGTGAAGGCGGCCCGGATGTTGCTCCCGGTGCCCCCCCCCCCAAGTCGGGTCTGCGCTGGCGGTCCCCCGCCCCGGGGACCCACCGGCAGCCGCAGGGAGAGGGGCTGGGCCGCCACCCCGCGGGCCGCCGCGTCCCACCCGTGCCCCCCAGCGCCCCACCGCCTGCGTTCTTTCAGAGCCTCAGCCCCGAACCTTCCCGGAGCCCGCGCGTCCTTCGGCCTCCGCTTCCCGGCGCCAGAGGGACCCCGCGGGCCGCACGCGGCGGTCCTGCGCTCGGAGCCCCGCGGCCCGCGGGGCGTGCGGGTTTCTGGCTCCTGCGCCCAGGTAGTGGGAGGGGGCTAGCCCCCGGCGCCCCCGCGCGTCTGACCCCGGATCTCCCCAGGCTAGAAGGCGACTCGGGAGGAAACCCCGCGCGGGGGCTCCGGGGGCGAGGCTGTCCCGGGCCGAGAAGGAGGGCGCACCGCAGAGAGCGAGTGAGCGCGGAAGAAGGCCCTGGCGGGGCCTGGGGCAGGCTGCGTGGATGGAGCCGGAACCTACGGCCGGCCTCGCGTCCCTAGCCCCGGGGTGGCGGGGCTCACCCGGGTGCAAGACAGGGGGCCTGGGCCATCACCGCCAGGAGAGGAGACGCCGCACCCGGCCACCCCCACCGCCCCGCAGAGAATGGAGTAGCCGGCCTCAGAGGGGGAGGAGGGGCTCTGGGGCCGTGTCCAGGGGCAGCAGAGGGAGGTGTGGAGCTCCGCGGGGTGACTGCTGTCTCCTCCCCGCGGGTCCCTTCTGCCGTCGGCCCCTGCAGCGCTCTGTCCACGGGCAGGCCCTATGAGGGCTTACCTACAGACGGACACTGCTCCGACAGGTAGGTGCAGGGCCTGGCTACCCCGTCCCTCTGCCTTCTTGCAATCCACTTAACCACACTCAAGACCCTGGGCAAGGGAGGATTCGAATCTGATCATGTTTGTGGCTTCCTCTCCCCCCCAGTGCTCCGAGGCATCTCGGATCCCTGGGACCACCTGCCCAAAACCCTCGGAGAAAGAGCCTGGAGCTGCCTGGCTAGCTGGGGGCAGGGCCGGCGCGCAGGGGTCCCGGGGCCCCTTCCTCCGTGGACCCGCGGTCCTCCCCGCCTGGCCTGGGTCCCTCGTCCCAGAACCGCAGAGAGCAGCCGGGAAGTGGGAGCACTGGCCCCGGAGCCGGAAAGGGAGGCACTACGGCCAGGTGGTTGGGCCCATTCCTCCCGCCAGGAGGACACAGGAGGTGTCCGAAACCTCAAAGACACAGGGGCGCCTGGGGGGCTCTGCCGGTGAGCCTCCGGCTTCGGCTCAGGTCACGATCTTGCGGTTCGCGGGTTCGAGCCCCGCGTCGGGCTCTGTGCTGACCGCTCAGAGCCTGGAACCTGCTTCCGATTCTACGTCTTCCTCTCTCTCTCTGCCCCTCCCCTGCTCATGCTGTCTCTCTCTGTCTCAAAAATAAATAAAACATTAAAAAAAAAAAAGACACAGACAATGGTAAAACGTAATAAGAATAATTAGAAATTGATGAGCTCTAAGTATGCGCTACCTTTATTTGTAATATAGTGTGTTTAACGATAAGTTTGTGTAACTTAAATTTTAATGGCGGCCCCGTCTAACCATCAGCTTGCAAATCCCTGAGAATGAAGCAGTGCGCGGGGTCTCCAGCCCACTCTGCACGCCCTGGGGGAGGGGGGGGTCTCCTGGGCCTGCCCTTTCCCTGGAGCAAGGCCATGAGCTGGTCCAGCACCTCTGCCTGAGCAAGAAAAGCTCCCCTAGAGGGGGGCAAGAGGGCGCACTGGGTGGTCACTGAGAGGGACCCCTGAAGACGCAGATCAGACCTAGGAAGACCCCAGGACAGGGGCACGCGGCCTGTCCAGACTTCAGTCCCCCTTGCCCCTTGACATAGCTACCCCGGAAGTGAGCGGGCGGAGGAGCAGAGGGGTGGGGGGCTGAGCTGTGGGGCCCCCAGCTGGGAGGCGAGGGCAGGAGTGCTCGCTGAGTCAGCACGGGGCGCACGCAGGTGGGCTCCTGTTCTCAGGAGGCCGTGCCGGGGCGGGGGCCTGCAGGGTGAGCGGGTGTCCCAGCTAGGATGGGAAGACGCTTTGCAGGAGCGCAGAGGCTGGCCTTGAAACATGTGGGGGACGCCTCCTGCGACGCTCCAAGGCGTCCCCTGAGCCTGGGTTTTCAGCGGCCGCTGCCGCGCTGGCTGGTCCTGTTCCTTGTCGGCACTCCCCTGGTTCACTGGGCGGCCGTGGCTTGCGCGCTTTTCTGTCTGTGGTTCCACACCTCCCGGGAGGGATCGGGGAGCGTGGCGCCCACAGGCTGTCCCTGGAGCAGAGGGGACGGGCTCTGGCTGCCACCGGGAGACATCAACGGGACCTTTGCCAGCCAGACCCTCAGAGCAGAGCCAGGCCACGTGACCCCCCCCCCTTGTCCCATGAGGTGGTTCTGGGCTCGAGGGGTGAGCACGGGCCAGCTGGGTGGGCAGCAAGCCCCGCCCACTCTGGTGTGACAGGGACAGGTCCCTGCTGCCCGGCGCTGTGGGGCACGGCTCGACCCAAGCGGTTCCGTCTGCCCTCTGTCTGCAGTAATAACCCGATCTTACAAACAAGAAGCTGTCCCTTTGCAGGGACACCTGGGGGGCTCCGGTGGTGAAGCGTCTGACTCTTGATTTCAGCTTGAGTCATGATCTCACAGTCCGCGAGATGGAGCCGCACGTTGAGCTCCGGGCGGACAGCACAGAGCCTGCTTGGCGTTCTCTCTCTCCGCCCTTCTCTCTACCCCTCCCCTGCTTATACGTGTTTTCTCTCTCAGAATAAACATTAAAAACTTAAAAAAAACACAAACAACCATCCCTTTGCAAAGCCCTCCGTCTACATTCACTCACTTGCCTGTAAGGCACCACCAGGCTACTGTCCTCACTCCTCAGGTGAGACACCGAGGGAGGCCCAGAGCAGTCCGAGGCCACGCGCATCCCGGGAAGGCCTCCGCGCTGCCCCCCACGCCCCCAGCCCCAATGCCCGCTCCCGGCTCAGCGGGGGAGCCCTGGGCACCAAGGGAAAGAGCCCCCTGATGGACGGGACTGGGAGGCAGCGCGAGGCCGAGGAGGGACAGCGGCCCACGCTGCCCACGCCCGGTGCTGGAGGAAGGTCGGGCCGCAGAGCCCGGGCTCGGGAGCTTCTCGCCCGCCGCCTGGGAGGAGACGCCGCCCCTGCCTCACCGCCGGCTTTACAAGTTCACGTCCGCTGGGCCAATACAACCGAAGCGTCAGTGGCCACGGCGGGGGCTCCCCAGTTGTGGACAGTGGTCACTATCCGGGGACGGCGGGGTCCCTGCTGGCCTCCAGGCTCCCTGCCTCCGCCTGGCGTTCCCTCTGGGCCCTTCCCTCCTCCGAGCCGCCCCCTCCGGCTGGGGACAAAGCCCAGCCCTGCCCCGGAGCCCAGCACGGGGTCGGCGGTGGCTAACTGGTGCGGACCCCCGTGAACGGGAGTTTTATAGAAGGCAGAAACGTGAGCCCTTCTCGGGAGGGTTCCCCTCACGTTTCTCCGAGCGGGAGTTTCTGGTGCCACGCGGAGCCGTGGGCATGTAGTACCGTGTGAATATTCATAAGGTTTGCTCTCGGTTCTGCAAATATTTCCAGAGCGTGTACTGAGGTGCAGGCCGGGCTACGGGGGACCGGTACTCTGTGCTGTGTCCCAGACACACCCGTCTCTCGGGCGACACAGGTATGAACGCACCCCCAGTGTGACAGGTGAGTGCTGTGGGGACAAGAGACCTCTCCAGCCATGGCGGATGGGGGGTCGGGGTTCAGCACCATGAGGGTCTCCTAAGGAGGGGCCTTGAGGAGTGAACGAGCAAGGCCAGGGCCAGCATGACCAGTGCCCGGGCGACGGGGGGCACGCCGTACAAGGAGGGCACGCCCTTGAGTCCAGCACAGAGCAGAGGCCCGGGGGCCAGGATTTCCTCCTGTGGACGAGGAGGCGCGGCTGCAGTTCTGAGTGTGAGGATCTACCCGGGGACCCTTCCTTGGGGGACACACTTGCCGGGGACGCTGGCCCAGAGGCTGCCGCTGGAAGTGACGGGGATGGGACGGCGGTCATGGCAGGAGAGGCAGGAGTGGGGAGAGAAAGATGGATCTGAGAACATTTTAAGGAATTAAGTTGTCAGGACTTGGTGGTGACCCTGGTTGAGGAGCAGGCCTGACTCCCGCCTCTTCCCTTGTGGGGCAGCCAGGGGGTGGTGGCGGCCCTGGGGACAGGGACGCATCTCCACTAGCCAGGAGGAGACGGAAGTGACAACATCCAGGCCCCTGCTGACAGAGGCCGTCAGTGCCCCTGGGATGGTGGGGAGACCGCCCAGGGAGAGGGTGGGCACAGGAGAGCATGGAGCCCCCCCCACTCCAGTTCCCAAGGGAGCATCTGTAGGCTTTCGGGCCCCGGGCGCTGGGCTCTCGGCACCGCGTGCGCCGGCCCTGGAGCCCGCGCCCCTCCTCACCCGTACGCATGAGCGGGGTTCACTCCCCCACGCCGGCAGCATCAGGCTGGGGCGACGGGTGCTGGGGCCGCCCGTCAGGCTCCCCGGCTACGGACCGTCAGGAGAGGCCCGGCAAGCACACGACGCGGGGAGGCGCACGGGGGTTTCCGAATGCAAACGGGGTGTCCTGGCGCGGACTGCGGCCAGTGCCACGGCCCGACTGGAAGGTGTCGCTCAGCTTCCTTCTCTGGGGACCCGCTGGGGGCAGACGCTGCAGGCCGCCGCCGCCTGGGCTCCTGCCGGAGGGCCGACGCCGAGGGCCCCTCGCAGGCTTCCAGTGGCCCGAGGACGGTCCACCACCAGGTCCCTCAGCGTCCGCGTCGGACCAGGCACCTGCGCACCGACGCCCGGTGGCGGAGGGGATCTTACCGCGTGAAGCAGGCAGGTTCTTGTCCGCCTCTTTTTTACCTATATTATTTTATTTTGAGAGACAGAGAAAGCGAGCAGGGGAGGGGCAGAGAGAGAATCCCCAGCAGGCTCCCCGCTGTCAGCAAGGAGTCTGATGTGGGGTTCGAACCGTGAGATCATGACCTGAGCTGAAATCAAGAGTTGGACGCTTTAACCGACTGAGCCCAGGTGCTGTTTTACGCGGTTTAGTGCCTTGGCCTAAGCGACACCACTACTTCCAGTAATGTAAGACCTGGCCCTTCTGAGTTTCCATCCGTCCATCCATCCATCCATCCACCCGCTCGCTCGGTGGGTGTTTTCCGGTACCTGCTATGAGTCACAGGAAACTCTCCCAGACAGGGAGACCCAAAAGCTTTCCAGCTAACTTTTTAAAGTTAATGGTTGCAATTTTCTGGGTTTTAAATTTCAATTTCAGGCACTTTTCCTAAAACAACGGCATCCACTGCCGGGAGCTGGTGTCGGGCTGGGCCTGACGCGGGAATGTTACAGGACCTGTGGCTTCGCAGGCAGGACTTCCGCTTTCTGGGCCGGTCCCCAATGTCAGTAAGATGTGGGGGGCCCCTCCGGTGTGGGGTGAGCGGCGCTGGGAGGGAAGGTGGCTCAGCATGTGAACTCCGCGTCCCCCCGCGCCCCCTCCTCAACCCCACCATTTACTACCATGTACTCAGGACCCCGAGTGAGAGGTCATCCGATGGACCCCAGGCGCCCGCGGAGGCCTGGCGCGCAGCCAGCCCAGACCGACGGTGGCGGTGGTTGTTCTCATGGTGACACGGCTGAGCTCCCGGCAGGGGCAGGACCCCTGGGTCGGTCCAGGAGGGGTCTCTGAGCCGGGAGGGGAGCCCAGGTGACATGCCAGAGGCAGGGAGCTCTCTCTTGTTTGGGGCCGCACACCCCACCTCTTTCCTGTGCAGTGCTGAGTCAGAGTCTAAAGCTGTCAGATCCTGTGGGGGGTGTGGTCCCTCCTACCCTCCTGGGGACGCCATGGGGACACAGGGCCTCCAGTGGGTGCTTCTCCAACCCCCGTCGTGTGCGCGCGCACGGGAAGGAGGAGAAATCTTAAACTGTTCAGGTGTCTGGGAAGAAAGCAAAGGAATAGAGGAGGAAGCCCTCCTAGTGGGATGTCTTGGGGTCAAGCCCTCTTTCTGGGAAGATTTTCATTCCCTGCTCAGCGCAGGCACAGCCCAGCGTTCCGAGGGGGCAGGGCTGAGGCAGGTAACAGGAAGCTGGTCAGAGCCCGGCTCCGTCAGGACCAGCCCGTTGGGCTGCAGCCACTCAGCGAGGGTCCCCACACGGTCACGTCCACCGCCACGCTCTGGCCCCCCTGGCTGCCCTCCCAGGAAGGGCCCTGCCGGCTGTGCGAGGGATGCCCGGGGCTCCGGGTCCCCTCCCGGTCGCCCCCTGGCTCCCACTCCAGAAGTGGCCTCCGTTTCTGTGTGTTCCTGCCTCAGCCATTGGCTCCGTGCTGCCCGTGGCCGAGGGTGGTGCTGGGCACCCGGGGGGGGGGGCGCTGGGAGGAGGGCCCGACCCGTCCTCACCCCGCAGAGACTGGCTCCAACAAGAGATCCTCATGGTTCTGGAAGCTGCGGCAGGGAGCGGGTCTGCCCCCTCTTACCGGGGTCACGGCCCGGCCCCGGGTCTCCGCCGGGCGCCCACATGCACCGCCGGGGGGGGTCCATCTCTTCCGTTCAGGGCCGGGGCTCCTCTGACCACGCCGGCTGCAACTGCTCTGCACACTCACGTGCACAACGTGGGGGTGTCCACGCTTGTGAGGCCCCCTTGGCCAACAGCCCAAAGATGGACCAGAACTGGGCCGCCTGGGAGGTTCAGTCACTCAGGCCTCCAACTTCAGCTCCGGCTCAGGTCATGATCTCAACATTCTCGGTTCCCGAGTTCGAGCCCCGTGTCAGGCTCTGTGCTGACAGCTCAGGGCCTGGAACCTCTGCTTCAGATTCTGTGTCTCCCTCTCTCTCTGCCCCTCCCTGCTTCTGCTCTGTTTCTCTCTCTCTCCCAAAAATGATAAATGTCAAAAAAAAAAAAAAAAAAAAAGATGGACCGGAGCCTTTCTCTACCCCCAGGTGGACGGCCTTGGAATGGTTCATAAGCCTCCTCGGGGGGCCCGTGGGATTGAGCCCACAGCAGGGCCAGCTCCACGCCTCAGCCCTGCCTTCCCTTTCCCTCCTGGACCACTTCACGGACAGACCACCTACCAGCCACGAGCTCTGCTTTTGGGGAAACTCAGGACCGTCTAGGGAGCACACAGCAGGACCCTGACCCGGGTGGGGGTCATGGAGGGCCTTCTCAAAACAGCAACTAGCTGCGCCCTGAAGCAGGAGTGGCAGTTGTCTAGGGAAAGAGAGATTCTAAGTGAGGAAAGGCAGCATGTGCAAAGGCCCTGAGGCAGCAAGGTGTTTGGGAAGAGCTCTGGCAGAGAGGGGGATGTAAAGGGGGCAGATGTGGACGTCCACGGGGCCTTCTTTGTAAGTCACACCAAGGGGACCCACGTCACGTGACTACTTTACAAAGTCTGCTGGCCATTCAGTGCAGGATGGATCTGGCTTGGCGCCAGCGGAGCTCAGGTAGGTGACGGTTGGCTGGGAAGGCTGGGGGCAAGGGTGGAGGCGAGGAGCACCCCAGGACTCTGCTTGGTGTGGGATCAGTGTCCGTTCTGTGTGAATTACAAGGCCGATCGTATTTAGCTGTGCAGCTGCTCTGGGTGACTCAGGAACCCACCAGCCCGAGTCCCCCCCACAGGCCTCTAGCTCCTTTTCTTCTGTCCCTTTATTCCTTAGGTCGGTCTGGGGACGTTCCCAGCACTCATGTTCTGTGGCATTTTCCCAGCCCCGGCCAGCTGTGTAGGCGCCATCTCCCAATGGACAAGAGCAGAGGTGCCTGTCAGCACCACGCGGGAGCCGCCCTGGTGCCCTGGTCGTGCTCCGTGGTGGCCGGCCGGGTGCAGGGTGCAAGATACCCACCCCCCCGGAGTCTTAGAACCTCACACAAGTCAACCCCTGGGGTCTCCGTTACTTCATCTGTGAAAGAGGGACTTTCCTGCCTCCCAAGAAGGTGAGGAAGTTCGTCAAGAGGGAAGCAGGGGCCAGGGGTGGGCCCGGAGGTGGGCCTGGCACGGAGGGGGCAGGGCAAGGCGGAGGGCAGCTCCCTCTTCCCACACTGCCCCGGGGCTCCGCTCCTGTCTGGGGTGCTGGCCATTCCTCGCCCCCACACCAGTTTGCTCCAACGTCGGGGGACCCTGGGCACCCAGGGGTGGCTTCCGGGGACCCTCTTGCAGGCCCAGCTCCACCAGTGTGCAGGGGCTGGGCTGCTTGGCCCAAGACATGTCCTCGGGGCCGTGGGCAGGCTGTGGGGGGCCCTGCAGAAGAGGCCCCGCACCTGAGCCAGAGCCAGGCTGGGAGCCGCTGGGAGAGTGCGTCCGCAGGACGGAGACCTGGCCACCAGGAAGCTCACCTTCCGATGGCCAGAGGCACCCTGAACCCATGGACAGGCCCCCCTCACCGCGGCCCTCATCCCCAGCAGGGGGGGCATCCGCTGGAGGCCTCACCCCACCGGGGAGGGGCCGCTCGCTGCCCCTTTAAGTGAGGGGCCGCCTCTGAGTGGAGCCTTGCTTGGAAGAAATTTGCTGCATTTTGCCGCAGTGTGTCTGGCTCGTGGGTCCAAGTGCTCCCGTGGTCTTCCCCCCCCCCCCCTCCCCCCCTCCCCTCCTCTCTCTCTCTCACACCCCCTCCCTACTCTGCCGTGTTTTCTCGGCTCGCACTAGTATTTGGGTCTGTGAAGTCACCGCTTCCTTCCGTGAATGCCATTTAAAGCTGGCCGTAATGAAAAGCACCCGCTTTGCACTCCCTGGGCCCCGGCAGCACCACGGAGACACGGATCCCTTTGTTGCGAATAATTAATTTGGCTCCATATTGCATAACGTCCTAAAAAGCTTTCCGGGGCAAATCCCCGCCGGCTGGACACGGCGACCTCATCAATTCCGCATCGCTCAGGCTCTACCGTGTGGCGGTTTCATTAACAATTTAATTTGTGGCTTAAGTCTGCAGCGTTCCCTGGAAAAGGGTGGGGGGCCGAGCAGGTCAGGGGGAGGGGGAATCCCCACGCCCCGGGGGAGGGAGGGGGCCTTCCCAGGGCGGGAACCGGAGGCCGTCTCCTATTGGCCGCCTGCCGCCGCCTGGGCCTCCGCCCCCGAGTCGGGAGGGGACGACCGGCCATTCATAGAAAATGTTTCCCCCGAGCCAGCGTCGGGGAGGCCCGCGGGGCGAGCCAGGCCCCAGGGGCGGGGGCGGGCCGGGGAGGCTTTCGGGGAGACTCTGCACGCCCGGCTGGGCGGCCTCCTGCACGTTGGCGGCCCTCTCTGAGCTCAGGGTATCCCATCCCCCCCAAAGTCCCAGCGATGCTTCCCTGCCCGGCCGCCGCGGCCCCCACGTGGGCGCGGGGCAGCTGTCCACGAGACCCCCGCTGGGAGCTGCTGGTGCCTGAGAGCCCCCCCCCCCCCCCCCGTTGTCCTGTTTCTCCATCCCGAGTTCACAGACCCCTCCCAGAGGCTTCTTTCCCGGCAGGGTTGGGGGAGGGGGGCCGTTTCTCGCCTCCTTCCGGGGAGGGGGCGAGGGGGCGGGCCCGGCGGGGGAGGGTGGGGGGCGGCCCCGGTGGTTGCGGAGGGCCGGGATCTGTGCGTTCCTGGCCGTCTTCTGACATTGTTCCCGCGTGATTAAGTTAAGCCCCCCGGGGCCGGAGAGAGAGGGCAAATTGCTTTGTAACATTGATTTGCTGCCTTAGCATTTACAGCTCGCCAGGGGTGCGCCCGGGTCAGAGGCTCTTCCTCGGAGCGGGGTGCCCTCCCCTCCCCGCCCACACGGGTCCCAGGCGGCCGCCCACGACAGCAGCCCACCTGTCCTTGACCACTCGTGGTGGACACACAGCGGGTCCCCAGTGTTCCCGGCAGGCCGGAGGGCCCCTCAGAGCCCAGCCTGCAGAGTGACTAGCCCCAAACACGCCTGGAGGGGCATTCACCCTCCCCCCTCCTCCCGGAGCTGTGGGCACCACAGAGGGCAGAGCGGGGGTCTAAAGATCCGAGGTTCGCAGGCTCCCAAGGAAGAGGGCAGAGCCAGCGGGGCCCAGGGTCTCCTGCCCCGGGACGTGTTGGGGGTGGGGGGGTACTTTGTGCCACCTGGGGCACCTTCCTCCATTCCTGGGGAAGCCTGGCGGCCATTCAGGGAAGGAGGGTGCGTTGGACAACGGGGTCTGTCCAGACAGAAAAGTGTGGCCTGTGTCACCACCTGAGACAGAAGAGCACAGGCAGTTCTTTCCTGGCAGAGGCCAGAGGTGCATTTCAGAGCGCGTTGGCTTATAACGGAGATGCCCGGCCTGGCGGCACCCCGGGACACAGGCGGGGCTCAGGCCCCCGGGCGCTGCCCAGGCGCTCCCTGAGCGCTAGCAGGGTGCTCCTGCTGGACACTGCCGGGCAGGGTGAGGGTCAGGGAGCCCGGCAGTGAGCTGGGCTGGGACCCGGCTCCTCTGCTCCGGCCGAGGGACTTCGGACAGGTGGCCTCACTTCTCGGGCTACGTCCCGGGCTAAATGAGATCAGTCCCATGGAGCCGTTAGAGGGGTGCTGGCCGGCGGAGGCGCTCAGTGAACCCTGGTGAGGATCACGTGGCCGTCTTTCCCTCCCTCAGGTTTTCCGGTACCAGGAATGGTGCCAGGGGCGGTGCTGGAGTCGGGGCTCCTTAGTGCCAATCCAGGGAGAAGGAAGGGAAGTAACGTGGCGGGCTGGGCCCTTGCACATCACCCCCTCTTTACTTTAAATTTAATTAATTTTTAAACGTGTGGTAAATCGTACATAAAATTTACCTGAATGGTGGTCAGCACCGTCTTCTTCTAGACCTCTCCTCTTCTTGCCAAACTGGAGTACTGTCCCAGTGAACACCCCCCCTCCAGCCCCGGGTGCGCCCCCCCCCCCGGCTGTCTCTGTGAATGTGGCTCCTCTAGGGGCCTCGTGTGAATGACATCGCACACAACTGATCCTTGTGTCTGGCCGACGTCACTGAGCCTCGTGTCCTCAAGATTCGTCCCGCGTGGTGACAGGTGTCAGGACTGATTTCCTCCTCAAGGCTGAGTAACACTCCGTCGTGTGGAGAGACCGCGTTCTGTCCACCCGCTCACCTGGCGGCGGGCACCTGGGTGGTCCCACCTTTTGGTGGTGGTGCGTCCCGCTGCTGGGAGCACCGGTGGCACAAAGCTCCTGGAGACCCTGCTCTCACTCTTTTGGGGGGGAGTGTGTGCCCAGAAGTGGGATTGCTGGGTTGTAAGATCCCGTCTGGTTTTGTTTGTTTGTTAGTTTACAACTGCAGAAAGCAAGGCTCCCCAGAGGCGCTCCGGAGCCTGCCCTGGGGCCCGACACCCCCCACCCCCCGCTCTGGTCCCTCTGCGTCTGTCCCTTGGCCCCGGGAAGGCGCCCCGGGAGAGGTGGTCTGCGAGGGGTTCACCGAACAGGCATCGTTGCTCACATCATGGGAAGGGGGCTCTGGGCCAGAACGACAGTGGCCTTGACTGAGGGTGGCCACGTCCCCGGTGCTGGGAACACAGGTGCGATGGCCAGACCAAGACTTCCACGTAGAGAGACAGACTAGGAGCAGATTCAGCAGAGCAGTAAGGAAGCCATAGGGAGCATGGGCTGCAGGCTCTGGGCCGCCAGAAGGAGACGGTGCCCCTGTCCTCAGCGGCCACCTCCGCTTCTGCTGGACCCTGGGGGTCCCCGTCCCCGGCGGGCGAGGCCTCGCTGCTCTCCGTGGCTCGGATGAGGAGGTCCAGCAGAGGGTCTTCTGCAGCAGTGCCCACTGCTCCCTGCACCTGCTCAGCCCCCTGGGGGGTGAGCAGAACTGTCTTGGTGGGGATGGGCTCTGCCGTCCTGGGGGGCTCGTCCTATCCTAGAGCAAGGCCCGCCTCCAGAGGCCGGGGGACCTGCCCAAAGGCCCTGCAATTTCCCCGTAGTGACCAAAGGGTGACCTCACTTCCGGGGACCCAGAGGCGGACAGGTGCCCCTGTTATTAGCATCATTGGCCACGTGGTTCCAAGAACTGTCCCCTCTGGGGAGCCTCGCACTTTGTCCCCCGTGGTTGGGGGCCCCCCGTGGTCAAGGACTTGGGCTGGAATGAAGAGCATCACCGCAGACCCTCTGGGTCATTCTCTCTCTCTGTTCCCCGTGGCCCGGCAACAGGGTCCCTGGCCCGCTCCTGCCGACCTGCGGCACCATTTCTGGCGAGGGAGCAAGAAAGGAGACCTGCTGTCCCAGCCCCTGGCACCTCCCGGCTGCGTGCAGCCTGCGGGAGCCCCGCCTGGCGCTGCCTCCCCGAGGGGGCCGGCCTGCCTTCCTGGGTCCTGCCCACACCTGGCTCTCGCTCCTGCTTCTTCTGTGAGGTAACCCGCACCCTTTCAGTAACTCCCTCTGCTGCCTGGCTTGACCCCCGTTAGCTTTCCCGGTGCGGGGGGAGCCTGCCTGGCGGGAGAGGCTGTGTGGGCCGCCCCGACCCGCACTGCGCTGGGATGAGGGCCGGGCCGCCGGGAGGGGCAGGGGCTCGGCTGGAGAGGCAGACAGGGGCCGTTGGAGAAGGAGCGATGTGGTCGTACTGTTGTGTGTGTGTGTGGGAATGGTGGAGTTTGGGGGTGATGGCGGGGCGGTCCAGAGCCAACGGCCAATAAAGAATTCTTTTTTTTTTAAATTTTTTAATGGTTTTTATTTATTTTTGAGAGACAGAGACAGTGAGAGCAGGGGAGGGTCAGAGAGAGAGGGAGACACAGAATCCGAAGCAGCTCCAGGCTCTGAGCCATCAGCACAGAGCCCCACGTGGGGCTCGAACCCATGAACTGTGAGATCATGACCTGAGCTGAAGCCGGACGCTCAACCGACTGAGCCCCCCAGGTGCCCCAATAAAGAATTCTTGAAGACGTCTTTGGTGCAAAAGAGTGGTTTTATTAAAGCCCGCGCACAGGACCCGTGGGCAGGAAGAGGGGCGCTGGGGTTGTGATGGGTGACTCATTATATACCCTCGGGGGGGAGGACGTCAGAGACGGAGTCAGTCTGTAAGGAACGTCAGAGGCAAGGTTCCCAGGGCCTCGAGAGGCTCGGTGTTGCTAGGAAAACGCCATTTATTACAACTTAGTAAAACCTCCGTCATGAGACCCGTCGGATGTGTGTCAGGGGCCCTACGTTTGGAGGATGATTGCCGGCGTGTGTCTTGGGGCAGCTGAGACAGAAGTTTCCGAAGGAAGTTTCATGTGTTCGAGTAGACTTCCCAGGATCCTGGAGGTTGGAGTAATGTTAAGCTAAGGTTGGCTTTTGCCCCCAGCAAAGAGTCATCACGCAGGCGGCCGGGCTCCTAGAGGGAGGTCCCTGCCGGTTTCAAGGACGCGTCAGCGGGCTGCAGACAGCGGGGAAATTAATGTTCCGTGTGCCTTCGTTTCCCGCGTCGCCGTGGCAGCACTTAAGCCCCTTCCCCTTGTTCTTGGGGAGCCGGGAGTGTCCGAGGGCCGTCGCACTGGCCCCACCTAGGGGGTGCTGTGAGCCCGTGCTTTGCCCTCAGCCTGCCCCCCCTCCCTCGCTCCCTCGTCAGGAAGAGATGTTAGTGGCGCGTGTGCGCGTGAACGTGCGCCGGGCATGTGTGGTGGGACATTAGAGGAGCGTTCCCACCTCCAGAGGCCGTGTGCCAATCCCCGAGCCCGGGTCCCCACGCCAGCTGTGCGTCTCCACACAAACTGGTCTGAAGGCCGGTGAGCACGTCTGAAACCCGCCTAGTGAGGACAGCACCCGCCGGGGCGCGGGGAGACGCAGGCGAGGAGGTGGGTAAAGCCCTCGGCACGGTGTCCGGACATAATAGATGCTCGGTTCACCGCCCCTCCGGCCAACCCCGCTGTCTGCCCAGCCCTCGCCCGGCCTGCCCACTCGCGCCCCTGCCCGCCGGGGCGCCCAGCGCTGCCCACTCTGCTCACACCGCGGGCGGCACGCTGTTTGTCCACAGAGCTGGGCACCGGCCTCGGGCTCTTGGCGCCTGCGGCCTCTGGGGCTCCTGTGGTTGGGATCCCAACTCCTCTTTATCGTTTTTAAAGTGTTTTGCTGCTGGGAAGCCTCAAGCCTCTTCGCAGAGGGACATAAATAAAGGTAATAACTCAGCCATTCGGCAGTTTCCCACGGCGCGTCCTCCCCGGGCACCCCGGCCCGCTGCGCGCAAGCCCCGCCTGTGAGCGCAGGGGGAGGACGGGCGGACCTCTCTCACTCGCCGTTTCGGGGTCAGTCACCTCTTATTCTCTGAGCTGCCAGCCGAGAGGGGGGTGGGCATAGGCTACGTGCCCCTGGCCAGGGTGGCACGGCGAGGGTGGGGCAGGCCAGAGGGTGACATCCGCACGGCCCTCCCGCCTCCCCCAGACGCAGGTGGAGCGTGCAGGGGGGGACGCACAGATCGGAACCCAGAGCGGGCTGGGGGGGCAGTGAACCCTGGTGGGCTCGGGAGCCAGGCCAACCTCGCTGCACGCGGTGCGGTGTCTGCGCGCCTGGCCGGGTCCCGTCTGCTCCCTAGGCCTTGGTCTTGGTGTGTAGAATCAAGATGGTGATGGGCCCCCTTCCGGGAGCTGGGTCCCAGCGTCACAGTGGCAGCGATCAGCTGAGTCCTGGCCCGTCTTGTCCCCTGCAGACTAGACGCCAGGCCTCCCCAGGCGGTCGTTGGGGGGTTGACCTCACCTTAGGCCAAAGGTGAGGGGCGCCTGGGGGGCTCAGTGTGTTAGCGTCCAACTTCGCTCAGGTCGTGATCTCTGGTTTCGGGTTCGAGCCCCACATCGGGCTTTGTGCTGGTCCTGCCGAGTCTGCTTCAGACCCTCTCTCTCCCTCTCTCCCTGCCCCTCCTTTGCTCACGCTCTTTCTCTCTCAAAAATAAATAAATAAACATCTGGGGAAAAAAGAGGAGGGGCACCTGGGAGGCTCAGTCAGTTAAGTGTCTGACTCTTGATTTCGGCTCAGGTCATGGTCTCAAGGGGGTGGGTTCAAGCCCCATGTTGGGCTCAATACTGAATGTGGAGCCTGCTTGGGGTTCTCTCTCTCTCCCTGTCTCAAAAATAATAAATAAATGAATAAACTTAAATAAACAGCGTGGGGCGGAACCTGGCCGCTGGCCCAGCCCCCCTGGAGGGAGCCCTGCAGGGCGGGGGTGCTGGCCTTCTTCGGGGGCGTTTCCCCGGGGGCCTGGCATCGAGCTGGATTAATTCGACCTGGCAGGCTTGAGCCTGAGCAGCCCTGCAGACCCCCAGGCTACTTAACTTCTGCATTTTCATCTCTGACAGCTGAGGGCTTCCACCGCCCACCAGCCCTGGGCCTCTGTCTTCCTGCCTTTAAAATTTGTGACAGCACCTTTTTTTCTTTTGCTTTTATACTTAGTAACACTTATTTTTTTAAAACCAAAATATCCATGCCCGTGATTCAGACTGTACAGATATTTACCAGATGTGACCGTGTGGGGCCCCTTGGGTTTAGGGGCTTCTGAGGGGGCAGGTGGGGAGGGCAGGGGTGAGGTGGGCTGGAAGTCTCTCCTGTTGACGCAGGAGGAAGGAGACAGTGTCATGTAGGGACCTGGGGGCTGCACCAGGGTGCTGGGGGAGGCGGCTGGAGGCTGGTCCCCAGCGAGAGCCGGTGAGGCTAAGGTGGGTGCCGTCCCTACCTCTGTGGGTTCCCTGGAGTGTGAGCAGGACGCAGAGACAGAGGGCGGGAGCAAGGGCAGCCAAGTAGGTCCCCAGAACAGGCAGGTGGCTCTGCCGCCTCACCCCTGCAGGGAAGCAGACAGGACGCAAGGATGGGCCAGCACCCCCCCTCCCCTCCTCGCCCACCTGCTCTCCACGGAGGAGCCGGCTTCCCCGGGTTAACGCACCGGCGCGGGCTGCCGGCCGGAGCCGCTCTGACCCGGCCACCTTCCCCGCGGCCCTGAGGCTCCCTTGACAGCATGCGCTGTAATTGGGTTTTGCGCGGAGCCTCTGGCACTGACCTGGTTGTCCTGCCCCCCCTCTTCCGCCCTGCGTGTCCAGCCCTAATGTTCTTGGAACCCCAGGCTTTGAGCCTCCTGCCCTCCCCACCCCTCCCCTCCCACCCTGATTCCACCCGACAAGGTCAGGCCGGCACCGGAGCCCGGCCTGGGGCGTGCTTCTCGAGGAGAAGCTGCCTACCCCCCACCCCTCGAATGAGAAGGGGAGCCGCGGATCTGCACCCTGGAGGGTACAAGGCCACGGACGGGATCGGAGGCTGCCGAGCGGTGCCCCGCCGCTGGGGACCTGCTCTGTGACGCCCCCCATGATGTGGTGAAGGCGACGGAACGGCTTCTGGGAACAGACTCCTGGTCGCCAATGGCAGCAGGGAGGCACTGGGTGGACCTTCCGAGGAGGCTGGGGGGTCACGTGTCTAGCACAGGGCCTGGCACCACACGAGAATGTCCACCTGTCTGTCCACCTCCCTCCCTCTCTCACTGCCTCCCTATCTACCGAACGGAGGGGCTGGAGGTCCCAGTGAGGACCCTCTGCCCCCGGGCCCCGGGCCCCCTCTTGGTGACCGTCAGGGAACCTTGTCCGTGCTGGCGCTGGGCTGGCACGGGCGGGAGCGTCTGTCACGAATAGCGCCTTCCCTGGAGGGACGTGTTGTTTTGCTCCCCATTCGTGGATGTGAACACTGAGGCTAAGAGAGGTTAGGGGACTGGGCCCAGGGCCAGAGCTGGTCCGGGCGGACTTGGGACTTGAGCGTGGTCCGCGACGCCCACACTCCTGTTTGTCATCCTGCTGGGCAGGCGTGGACGGCTTCAGTCCTTCCCCAGGGCGACCGATGCCCAGCAGCTTCGGACCCCGGACGCGGGGGGCAGAGGGCACGGGAGCGTCTTCGCCAGCCCCGCGGGTGCCCGTGCGTGTTCCTGTTCGGGTTCTGACAGGTCAAAGCTTGTTTGTCGAGACCCTGTCAGCGTGGGGCTCCCGGGGGTCAGGCACCTGCCTCGGACGGGACTGTTTACTCCGGCTCTGCGAGCCCAGGGGGCCGCGCTTCCCGATCCCTCCGCGGTTCAGGGTCATCTCCCTGCAGGAGGAGCCGCTAAAGGGTGGGGGGGCACAGGCGTCTTTGTGTTGAAAACGAGGCCAAAGCTGTCGCCAACTCACGCAGACAGACGCAGGGGTTCGACTGAAATCAGGCGGTGACATCAGCGGCCCCCTCCACCGCCGCCCGAGCCCCCACCGCCTCCCCCAGCCCCCACGTCTGATTCCAGGTTTGCCTCTGCTCGGTCTCGCAGCCCCTGCAAACTGATAAGCAAGAAGTCTGCCCTCCGAGGCCGCATGAATAATAGAACTGAAATCATCGTGGTTAAAAATAGATATTCTTCTTAATAAATATTTTACATACTGTCTTTAGGATGTGCAGAGCCCCCGACGGAAGAGTTAAAACAATCCTTGTTATTGAACCCGAAGAACATAGCAGAGGCTCAGCCCTGGCCCTGCCGGCGCGTTTCCTGCGGCCACAGCTCCCGCCTCGGATCTCACTCGGTGACGTCCGAGGAAAACATCCCACACATGGGTGACACACAGCCGCCGGTGGCAGCTGCCTGGGAACGCTTGGGCATGTCAGTCACCTGTGAATTCTTGGGCAAGTCGGTTGTAACAGGCCCCTTGGTTACTGAGTTCAGAAAAGCCTCGGAGTTTAGAAAAGCCAGAAGTAGGTTCTCGTGTTCCTGCTGCACAGGACCTCCCCCAGGACTGAAAGCCGGGGTGTCTGGGGGCAGTCGTGGGAGGGAGAGAACGTTCTGGGTGGGGACGCAGAAGTGGTTGGATTTTCAAGCACTGGCCCATTTCAGAAAACTTTGCAAATGCAGTACAACCTCGAAGGTCTGCATTAATTAGGACATGACATGATCTAGATACGGCAAATGAACCTGAATAAGCTACAGAAACGATTCCAGCCTTGACCACCGGCCCCCTCATATGAGCCTCCCCCGGAAGACGGGGGCAGGCGGGAGGTGCTGGGGTCTGCCCAGCACATAGACAGTTTCAAAGTGGGCCGCATGATTCAGGTCCCAAGGGAGGGGCTGGAGCGTCCTTATTCGACAGGGCAGGACGGTGGATGCAGGGAGGCAGAGGGTGCTGGGACCAGCAGAGACGAGCCGGGGGCCATGCCTTTGCCTGAAACAGCTCCACACGCCCTCTGACCTCCCTGGATGGAGCCCAGGGGCCCTTCCTTGTGAGGCCCCTTGTCTGGAGGAAGGGTTACTCTCTCTCTTATGCCCTCCATGCCTGGAGGACATTTGGTTTAGCACCCAGCACCCTGCATGGTATGTAGGGTTCCAGGTCTGTCTCACTTCAGAAAGTCAGTTCCTTAAGCACCTGACTTAGAGTTTGGCACATGTTGTTGCATGGATGGGTGGATAGATGGATGGATGGATGGATGGATGGATGTGTGGATGGGTGGATGATGAATGGATGGATGGATGGATTATGGATGGATGGTTGGTTGGATAGTTGGGTGGATGGATGGGTGAACGGATGAGTGGGTAGATGAGAGGACGAAAAATGGGTGGGTGGATGGATGGATGATGGATGGATGGATACTTGGGTGGGTGGATGGGTAGGTGAATGGGTGGATGGGTGGGTGGGTGAAAAAAGGCACATTATATCAGGTTCCAAAGAGAACTGATTACAGAATAAAACCGGGAGCCCAGTCACCTGTACTTTTCCAGGGCTGATCATCTAATGGTAATTACATGAGGTAACGTGCGTTGACCCTTCTTTATCCTGCAGCGCTCTCTCTGTTGCTCCCCAGTTCCTGACTGGAAAGGCAGGACTTGTGAGCAGAGGAAAGGAGTGGGATGGGTCCAGACCTTGGGAGGGCGGAACATCAAAGATCCGGGGTGCCTGGGGGGGCTCAGTGGGTTAAGCATCCAACTCTTGATTAAGCTCAGGTCATGATCTCACGGTTCTAGGCGTTTGAGCCCCGCATCAGACTGTGCTGTGCTGACAGCACGGAGTGTGCTTGGGATGGATTCTCTCTCTCTCCCTCTCTCTGCTCCTCCCCTGCTTGCTTCGTCTCTCTCTCTCTCTCTCTCTCTCTCTCTCTCTCTCTCTCTTTCTCAAAATAAATAAATACACTTTAAAAAGAAGAAGAAGAAAGATCAAGGACCAGACGCTGGGCGTCCCCCGCGTGGCCCGCCCTGAGAGCCTGGCGCAGGCTGCGGCCACTGTCCGGAAGCGAGGGCACTTGGGGACGCTTTGATGTCTCCTCGGTTCTCCGCGCGAAGCTGCAGCTAGAACGTCAGGCAATCAGAACTCAGCACCCACTCAGGCTCCCGAAAGGCTAAGCGCTGTGGAAACACGAAGGAAATTAAAAAATTAAAAATAAAGAAACCCTATTACTTCCATAGAGGGGATATTTAAGATGACTCTGCCGCTATACCGACACTTGTTTTACATTTATTATTTTGGAAGGGAAGAAAATCACAAAATGTTTCCATTTCTCTGTGATTGCGTAGCCTCCTAAAATATTAAACGGTTGTTAATAATTGATTAAAACTGATCTCCGTGGGAGCCAATCACCCATTTGGCAGGATCGCTTTAAACTTTTAGGGGCTTTTAGCTCCCTCTGGCCGCCTAACCTTTTTCTTGTCTGATTCATTCAGGACTCAGCCAACATTGTGCCTTTTGTGGAGCTAGGCTATCGCGACACCTCTGTCCAGCCGAAGGGCAGCCGGCCAGGCTGCGGTCCGGAAAATAAAGGTCCAGGGACACTGTCTCACGAGGAAAGGAGGGGAGGCGGGGAGGTCCGCCGATAATCCTGCCTCGGATTCGACGTCACAGAACAGGCGTCAGAGCAGTGGGACCTTCAGAGCCACTTAGGTTGCCGGGACTTGAGGTTTTCCCCACCGCGACAGTGATGTCTGCCCCCCGTTTCACACGGGGGCACAGCCGTTGTGCAGCGTGCTTTTAGAATGCGGGCTCAGGCGTCGGGCTGCCCGGCTTCTACCTTCCTCGGTAGGCTACGCATGACCTTGGACAAGTTCATAATCCTCTCTAGGCCTCAGTTTCCCCATCCAAAAAATAGAGACAGTCCTAGAACCCCAGGCTGAGCGGCCTAGGAGGACAGTCTCAGCGTTAGGCAGGGCGGTGAAGGCCACGGTCACTCTGGTCAGTAAGAAGGAGGGAGAGTCTGATCCGACTTCTCTGTGGGAGAAGGAGTGGTCTCCCAGAATGAGCACAGTCTTTTTTTTTTTTTTTAATTTTTTAATATTTTATTTACTTTTGAGAGAGAGAGAGAACACGAGCTGGGGAAGGACAGAGAGAGAGGGACAGAGAATCTGAAGCAGGTTCCAGGCTCTGAGCTGTCAGCACAGAGCCCCACCCGGGGCTCGAACTCATGAGCCGTGAGATTATGCTCTGAGCTGAAGTCGGACACTTAACCGACTGAGCCACCCCGGCGCCCCCAAACTGCACAGTCTTGCACGCTCGTGTTTGTAGCAACAGGACTCACTCACAATCGCCAAAAGGTGGGAGCACCCGCGTGCCCGCCGGTGGATGAAGGGATACACCAAATGCGGTGGATCCGCACAGCGGGATATCACTCAGCCCTACAAAGGAGGGAGACCCTGCCACCGGCCGCGACGCGGACAGGTGAGGCCGTGCAGCCGCGATGCTCCAGGCAGCAGGCCAGGCACAGACCACAAAACGACAGACACTCTTGGTTCTGCTCGGATGAGGGCCCTCGGGCTCTAAATCTCAGAGACAGAAAGGTGGTGGGCGCCAGGCGTGGGGGGGTGGTGGAGTTAGGGGTTCCTGGGGACGGGGTTTCAGTCTGGGATGGTGGCCACGTTCAGGTGGCTGCTCGGCAGTGTGAAGGCGTTAGTGACCCTGAACTCCACGCTTACACGTGGTCACCTGCTACATTTTACGTTGTGTGTCTTTGACCACAAGGAACGATAGTAATTAAGAGCCAAGCTAAGCTCACTTGCCTGTCTGTCACAGGTGCGTCACCTTAGTTAGGACCCGACCTCGTTTGCTGTCTGTGGACGGCTGCCCTTCCTGACTGTGCGTGGATGGGGCCCCTCCGGAGAGCTGACGGGGCAGGGGCTAGGGTGAGGGAGGAGGGGTGAGGGAGGAAGGGTGGGGCTGGGGGTGGCCCCCCCCCCCGCATCCCACAAGAGAGGCGCCAAGGGCACAGGGAGAGGAGATGAATCCAGCCCTGGGGGGGGGGGGCTCTTTGGGAAGATGCACTTCAGAAACGTGCCCGGCCAGCGCTCCTGGGGAGCTGACCTGGGATCCGGGCCTGCCTTGCCGCAGCGGCTGCAGCGGGGCCTCCGGGCTAGATGGCGGAGTACAGAAGGGGGGGCAGAGCCGGGCCTGCATCCAGCTCCGGGACCACGGAGGACGAGGAGAGCGCTTCCCAAGACACCACCAGCCGGATGCGAGCCTGCGAGCCGGCCTCGCGCAGAGCGTCCAGCGTGGAGAGCGCTCCTGCCCCGTCCTGTCTCCATTCCGGGTGGGCAAGCCAGGCCTCCTTCTCGGGGCGGTGGGGCAGGCCCGGGGGGGGTCCTGGTGGGGGAAGCAGGGGGGGCCCCTTGCACGGAGGGTCCCACACACTCAGCGGCTGCTGGGGGGGCTCAAGCCCGGTGCTCAGAACGCGGGCCCTTCCCTCCCTGATGGAGTCCGTGTCAGCCATCAGACAGTGCAGAGCGGGCGGCCATGTCCCCTCCGGCTCCTCCGGTCCCGCCCCACGGCAGCCACCTCTTACTGTTTCTGTTGCTAATTATTATGCGGTCACCTCTGGGCGTCTACACAGCCTGCTCGCGGACCCTTTCTCGACTCACCCACTTTACAGGTGATCTGTCCAGTCCCCGCTGTGCGGACAGGGCTCAGCCCGGTGACGCCGGGGCGCCCGCCGCCCATCAGCGTAAGGCCCCTGCGGTCCCGGCGCACTTTGCAAGCCCAGGCTTTGCGTGGATCCGTCTGCAGCCTCTGACCTCCTGGGAGGGCGCTGGGCCGCCCCGCGTCGGCTGCTCTGCCCGCACGTGGCCGGGCTGGTGACACCGCTGTCCTGTGGCAGCGACCCGCTCGGTGCTTCGGCTGCAGGGTGACGCTCTCCCCTCGGGAGAGTGATCGCGTGGCCTGTGGGGCAGGCGCCTCGGCCCCACGTCCTTCTCTGGGTTCCAAGGCTCTGGGCGGCTTCCGGGACTGCGTGCCCAGGGGCTGCCTGGGCTCTGCGCCTCCGTCGAGCGCAGAATCCCTCCTCGTTGGCGCTCCGGATGGGGGACCAGGCCTCCGACGGGCACACCCCTCCCCTGCATCTTGCGGGCTTTTCCCTTCCGTTTATCGGGGGCGGCCCTTGCCCTGACCCCTCTCATCCCTGTTACCCTCTGGCTGTGCTTGGGCTCCGCCGCCCCTTGTCCTCAAGGCTGCATCCTTGGGTCACGCCTCCTGGCGCAGACCTCTGTTGTCCCCGGTTCTGGTCGCCCCTCTCCCTGCCCCTGCATCCTGGGCTGGGCTCTGCAGCCACTGTGTCCCTTTGGTACCTTGGGCTTTCTTGTTTGTTCGTGCTGAGGCCTTTGCCCGGACTCGGGAGGCGTGCTGTGTGTGGTGTGGGAGGCTGGCCGGATGGTGGGCAGCGGGCGTGGGTGGGGTGGCAGCCGTGCCAGGGTCGGGAGGGCTCCCTGGGGACCACCAACTCCCATAGACCTCGATGCCTCCACTTCCAGAGGGGAGGCCGAGACCCAGGGTGACGTGGCGTGTCCGAGGTCACATAGCGGAGTAGTGGCCAGAATCCAGAACCCACGGCCCCTCAGTGGAGAACCGAAGCTGCTCCTGCGCCCGGCGCCGTGGCTCCTCCGCCGGCGCAGCCCTTCCCGGCCCGGGGTTCTCGCTGCACTTGCATCCCTGCCGTCCAAAGGCACTTTCACATACACGTGCGTTGCACCTGGGTGGTCTTGAGGGTCCCTCAGCCGGGCAGGGCCGGGGTCGTCATCTCCCTTGCAGAGAAGGCAAACCACGGCGTAGAAGGGCACACAGGCGCGTCCGGGAGACCGGGTCCTAGTCTGGGCCTCATTCTCCTTCAATCCTAAATGGCTCCATGGAGAGCAAAGGCCTTGGGTGATGCGCTCAGCTCTGTGTCCTCCTCCAGCAAACCCTGGCGGGGAAATGGATGGAGATGACGTTTTCGCTGGCTTTCTCCCCCTGCATGCCCCGAGGAGCGCCTGCCCACTCGCGGGCAGAGCACAGAGCACCCTCCCGGGGCCCCCCCAGAGGAGGGCAAGGCTCCTGCCTCCAGGGAGCATCCAGTCTGCATCCAGGGAGGAGGTGAGGCACTGGGGCGAGGCTGGCGGGTGGGGACAGTTGAGAGGCCGTGCCTGGTGAGGCCCCAGCGGGGTGAGCAAGGAAGGGGGGCTCCGTCCGCCGTGCGTGGGAGAGGCCGGGAGCTGGGGGCTGCACGTGGACTTGAGGTGAAGGCGGCACGGGCTGGGAAGCACGGAAGCAGGGACCGGTCACACCGGGACCTTAGTCCGGGCCACGTTGCTTGGACTTTGTCCTGAAGGCACCAGGGAGGGTTCGGAGCAGGAGAGGGACACAGCCAGATCTGCGTTTTCTGGGAGACTGTTCGGGCTCAGGATGGAGAAGGGGCCTGGGGACCCAGGGGACCGTCGAGGACGCCAGCCGCCTAGAAGGCGGAGCCTGAGGCCCAGGAGCTGGAGAAGCCGCGGCGGGCACCGTGCTCTGGCTGCGCTGGGATTTCCCTCCATTGGCCCTGTGACAGGTCGTACAGTGGACACGCGTGGCTAGAGGCATTCTGGCAGTTTCCTGGACTCCTGCCTCTGCATGGGGAGCTCTGGGCCACTCTGGTTCTCCATCACGAGAGAGGCAGGGTGCCACCCTCTGTCCCCTCCTCTAGCGAAGGCGTGTGCTGCCCAGAGAAGCAAAGCCATGCCCCCCACCCCAGAACTACATATCCCTGAGTTGGGCCGGAAATACCCCCCACCAGGTCCATGTTTGAGAGGGTCTGAGCATAGGAAAGGCTGAGTTCAGCCTGTTCTTTGGTCAGGTCGCTGCTCGTTCTGGCCAGTGAGCACAGCGCTGTCACATGCTCGTGCTAAGGGCAGATGGGGCCACCCTGGTGAAGACTGACTGCTGGACTTTCAAGACCCCTTGTCCCTGCGGCTTCTCACTTGCTCAGAGGGAAGCCAGATGGGGGCGTCCATTCAGCAAGGAGCTGCAGGAGGCCTTTGGTCAACAGCCGAGAAGCGAGGCCCGAAGCCCCATAGCCTGTGAAGCACCCCACTGGCCCACAGCCCGGAGCGGGGGGTGGGGGGGGGCCTGGCAGTGAGTTCTCCCCCAGTCGAGCCTTCGGAGAAGAACGCAGCCCTGGCCAAAGGCTTGACTGAAGCCTTCGGACAGACCGTGGGCCGGAGGCCCAGCTCGGCCAGGCCTGGATTCCTCACCCGCAGGCATCAGAAGGAGACAGTAAATGTTTGTTGTTTCTAGCCTCTTACTAAAGAAAAAATAAGAACTTTTGTCTTGTAATTTCATTCCCAGAAATGCGTCTCAAAGGAAGAGAAATGCTGAAAAAGACTTATGAGTCAAGATATTCACAGTGGAATTATTTATAAGTCACAGAACAAGGAGGGAGACCTGGAGAACCCGGTGACGAGGGAGTAAGGGAGCAAGTGGAAGCTGGCGAGGTGTTGGGACACGTGTCGCCACTAAACGCGGATGTCTTTACGAAAACTTAGTTTATTTACTTTATTTTCTTAAGTAAACTTGATGCCCAGCATGGGGCTCTAACTCACGACCCCGAGACCAAGAGTTACAGGCTCCACAGACTGAGCCAGACAGGTGCGCCCCCCCCATTTAAATAATTTGAGGGGCGCCTGGGGGGCTCAGTCGGTTAAGCGTCCAACTTCAGCTCAGGTCATGATCTCACAGTTTGTGGGTTCGAGCCCCATGTCGGGCTCTGTGCTGACGGCTCAGAGCCTGGAGCTGCTTCGGATTCTGTGTCTCCCTCTCTCTCTGACCTTCCCCTGCTCGTGCTGTCTCTCTTTGTCTCTCAAAAATAAATAAATGTTAAATAATTTGAAAACATTTATGTGAAATTGGGGGGGCCATTACTATCATGTCTATGCCGGACGCACAATGAAAATAATACTGGATGTGCAACAAGAAAAGAGTTCACCAAACCGTGTCCCCTGCGGAGAAGCTCGGGGGAGCGTTTTCTCCCCTTCTGCTTAAAAAAAATTCCAAATGTCCTGTAATAAGCAGTGACTGGGTTGTAAATTCCCTGATGTCGGGGCCTGTGTCACCCAGCTGTGACCCTGGTGTCCCCAGCACAGCGTGGGACCCATTTCTGCCCCATGGATAAGTGAGTATTGCTCTTACCATGGAAAAGAAACCCAGCAAACTTTATTTAATTAAGAACGTTAACTTTCTCTGGCTGTCAAGGCCGGAGCCACCACGGAGCGCGGGCTCTCTAAACACTGAGGTCAGGTCAGGCCCAAGGGGACCCGTGACCCGGGTCCGGCCTGGCCAGCCTCATGCCACAACTCTGGATGAAGAAGTGCGGGTTCCCTGGCGCTCGGCGCCCGCCTTCCCGCCCCGGGTGCCCCTGCTGCACCTGCCGCTGCCCCCCCCCCAGCTTGGGAACAAACACACCCTCCAGGGCGATCTGTGGGCGGACGCGGGCCCGGAATCCGCCACGGGACCGTCACACCGCAGACATCTGTTGCCTTGAACAATCTGGTCTCGCCAGGTACCCAGTGATCGAGGCCTCCAGGGGTCTGGGGGAAGGACCAAGGGCTGCGGGGATTTGCAAAGGCAGCTGCTGACGTCTGGGGACAGGTGGAGAGGCTCACGGGCCACCTTGAGGGCCTCAGCCCGTGACCTGGAACTCCCGTGTCTTCTACGGGGCAGGCGCTTTCCCACAGCTGCCTCACGGGGTTCACCTTTAACGTCGAGTCACAGGATTCGGGGCAGCCTGGTCTTCCACCCCCACCCTTCATTCTACAGGCGGGAAGCAGGACGGCCGGGCGAGAGTGACCCAGGCCATTGGGTGGCTCTCTGGAGGGCCCTGGTGGCATTTGGCGCAGAGTGGCTGTATCAGACACGGCTTTCCAGAGAAACAGACCAATAGGACAGAGCGAGGGGGAGACTCACGAGACGGGGAGGCCACGTGAAGCTGTGCCCGTCGGGCAGGCTGCAACTTCAGGCAGGAGTTGTGGTTGCATCCTGAGCCCACAGGCGTCTGAGGCTGAATTCCTTCCTCCGCAAGGGAGCTCAGTCTTTCCTTCTTCACCTGATTGGACGAGGCCCTCCCGATGTGGGCCTCCTTTACTCCGCGTCCCCAGAGTGTCATGTTGCTCTCATCTAACGCTCACCTCCTGAAGCAGCACCGAGACGGGTGCCCGAGCAGACGACCAGGCACCGCAGGCCCACCAAGTCCACACAAAAAATTAACCATCACGGTGGCGCTGTGCGTGAACATCGAGGGACAGTTTGGCAGCCCTGGGGAGACAGGCAGTGGGGCGGGGGAGGCTCCGGAGTCAGGGAAGGGGGTCAGGGGGCCAGAAGCTACCGGGGCCCTCGGGCCAGTGCTCCGGGCGCCGGCTCCGGTCCAGTCTCCCTTCTCGGCTCAACAGGGGCAGCCAGACGTCCCGAGGCTGGGGGAACGCCTCCTCGTCTGTCCTGCAGAGCACGGGCTGGGTGCTGATGCCCCGTGAGCCTCATGGGACTTCCCGCGTCCCGCAGGTGACTTCTCTGAGGGCCAGTCCAGGCCCCCGGTGGTGGGTGCCTCTGCCAAATGGCCACAACAGCGGCCTTGGACACTGGCCCAGAAATCAGAGATTTCTGTAATAATTAGAGATCATCTGAGGTCCAACTCTCAGGAAGGCGCGTGGTAAAATAGAGCTATTTCATTTCATCCCCAGGTGTGAACTGTGATATTAGAAATTCTAATGCGCGGCCCGTCCTGACCTCCAGCCCCCGTCCTTGGGAAAGCGTGAAGTCTGCCCCTGGGTGTCAGGGTTGATAATGGGGTGCCTGTGGTTTAACCCTTGATATTTACCAACTCTGGTCAGTTCACCAATCCTCAGTCCCAAATTTGCTAAAGTAAATGCTATGCCCTTTTCACAGAGCTGTCATGCATATAAACTGCCACTGTGTCCCCTCAGGCCTGTCCCCCAGTGAGCCCCGCGGCGGGCCGCACACCAGCACACTGGGGGTGCTCCGAGGACAGGCCTGTGGTGCGGATGACCGCCGCTCCCGCTTTCCTTCCCAGCCCCACCTGACCGCCTCGGTCCAGGGCCCCAGACCAAGTCCGGGGTCGGTCCTGCAGCCTGGCGCCCCCAGGAGAAGCGAGCCCTGGGGGTTGGGGGTCTGGCCCTGTGCCTGGAGCAGGGAGGAAGAGGGCAGGGGCTTCGGCTCCCCCTGCTGGGCTGCCATGCTCCCATCCCCCTCTGCCTCGGACCGCCGTCCTCACCATCTTCCGCCCCAACCGGAGGACAAGGGAGGCCAGCAAGACAGGGAAAGGAGCAGAGGGTCTGGGATACAGTGGCAAGTGCCCCCGCAGCGGGTCAGGACCCCAAGTCGCCGTGACCATGATGAGCTGCCGTGGACTGAGCAGCTCTCTGTGAGGAAAGAGCCGCATTGAATGTCAGGGTCCGGGTGATATCAGGACGTGATGGTGGAAGGACACGGCTCACGTGGGACACTTCCCTCTGGTGCTTCTGCGCTGTGGCCTCTCTGTAGAGTTAACACTGCGGTTATTTCACTGAAATCATTGCAGTGGGTATTTGAGAGCTCACAGTTCCTCACCTCTCCCGCGACGAGGATGGCAGTTCTGACCTCTACAAGTTCACGCAGGCGTAGCCTGTCCAAGGGGGGCAGCTTGTTACCAAACCCCACCTCTGACCACCGCAGAAAGGGCTGTTTTTCCCAAGAGGATCTAAGCCATTGATTTCATTCTCACAACAACCTTATGGGATGGGCAGAAAAAGGAGAGCCCTCACTCCATTTTACAAATGAGGGACGTTACAAAGCTGTTGAGTGGTGGATTCCGGGCAAGAACTTCTATTCCTTGGCCAGAGATTCGTTTATTCATTTTCCTATCCCTTCATCCACCCACCCACCCACCCATCCACCCAAGAATCCATCCATCCATCCATCCATCCATCCACCCATCCATCCATTCATCCAAGCATCTAACCATCCACTCACCCACCCCCCTATCCACCCAAGAATCCATCCATCCACCCACCCATCCATCCATTGATCCAACCATCCAACCATCCACCCAAGAATCCATCCATCCAACCATTCATCCATCCACTCACCCACCCACCCATCCACCCAAGAATCCATCCATCCATCCATCCATCCATCCAACCATCCAACCATCCAATCATCCACTTACCCACCCACCCATCTACCTAAGAATCCATCCATCCATCCATCCATCCATCCAACCATCCAACCATCCAACCATCCAACCATCCACTTACCCACCCACCCATCTACCTAAGAATCCATCCATTCATCCATCCATCCATCCATCCAACCATCCACCCACCCACCCACCCACCCATCAAGGATCCATCCATCTATCCATTCACCCACTCATCCACCACCCACTCATCAACACATTACCAGGCCTAGGATTAAGTGTTAAAGATAGTTTTCTTTCTTTCTTTCTTTCTTTTTTTTTTTTTTTGATGCTTACTTATTTTTGAGACAGAGTAAGAGTGGGGTACAGGCAGAGAGAGGAGGGCAGAGGATCCAAAGCAGGCTCTGCACCGACAGTAGAGAGCCCGATGTGGGGCTTGAACTCACGAACCATGAGATCACGACCTGAGCCAAAGTCGGAAACGTAACTGACTGGGCCCCCAGGCGCCCCTGAGGATAGCTGTCAAAGAACCCCCGTCTGGAAGTTGTTTGGACCCTGTTGGCCACAGCAGTGGTTCACAGTCTCATCATTTCAGGCTCAGCTTTGTTCCTTGGGCAGAGCCCGGGGACAGGCAGAGGCACCGTGGCGGCCTGCTTCGGCTGGGTCTGCCGAGCTGGCAGCACCGAGCCCGGGAGGGCACAGGGCCGAGCGCTGACCTCCCAGGAGACCCCGAGGTGCCCATGCAGAGCGCTGAGCAGGATTAACCGTCCGCGAGCCTCCGTGCGCGCCTCTGCAGGACGCGGTTCCTGGTCCCTCCCGGGACACTAAGAGGCAGCAAATCCTCTTGTGACGGATTAATGGCTCTCATGTCATGAGCGCTCTGATTTATAGCCTACCTTCTAGTGCGCCTTTCATAGCCTGGAAGATTCTTGGAGACAAGTTCTCGGGCAGCAGGGTCAAGCAAAGGCTGCTCTTTGATGCGAGGAGGGCACTGTGACCAGACAGGAAGGACATCGTGAAGGCTGAGCCTTGACGTGCCCGGCATCTGGGCAGAGGACCACCCGGGGGGCAGCTCCCCACCTCGCGGGGCCGGGCGCAGTTTCTCCGGGCTTGGGCTACCAGGAATTGACTCCTATTAACCGAAGTCATAAGAGGCTGAATGGTAAACCCGAGCAGCAGTGCACCTCCTCCCGGTGGACTTCAAGCCAGAAAACAAGGCCCCACACGCGCTCCCGTGTTTGAGCCGCTCACGGCAGACCCCCCGGGGGGCTACAAGGAGCTTGCTGACGGACAGGAACCCCTCCAGAGTGGCGCAGCTTGTCAGGACAGAGCTGAGCTTGAACTCAAGTCCGGGGCCCCGTCCCCGCCTTCTGTCCCCCCACCCGGCCCAGCAGACCAAGGGGCCAGACTTCGCCACGGAGCTTAGATGCCCGTGTGTTTTCTGTGGAGACCAAATTATAGGATGAAAAAAATCGTGTGTGGGACAAACACATGTAATTCCCGGACATCCAAGAAAACAAACAGAGAAGATGGATTTATTTCTGCATCCGGCAGCCAGACGCCTGCCAGCCCCTGGCCGTGGGAGTGAAGACAGAGCCAGAAACAAGGGGGCTGCGAGTTCTCAGGAGCCGTTTGCGGCCGGGCAGCGAGACGCTCGCGGAGACACCTCTGCTTCCAGAACAGAGGGTCCGAGGCGCCTCTCCTGCCGGCGCCGGACAGACAATGTGTCCCTGTCCTCAGGGCTGTGGGGCCCCCACACTCCCTCCCAGAGACACTGGGCTCTGCCACGGATCCTGTCTCAGCCACATGTATTAGACAAGGTGTGTGCGGTGTGTGCGGTGTTGGAGGCACGATGTGGGAGACACTGAGGAGTGGGGTTGGGGGTTGGGGGCTGGGGGGCAGTTTCCGGAAGAACCAGACACGAGCGACAGGACCGGGGGGAGCCCAGGGGTGCTGGCTGTCAGCTCTCCACGCTGTGTAACAAATTAGTTCGAAGGAAGTTGCCGCACGGTTTTAGGGCCGGAGTCCGGCGCGGCAGCTGGCCCCTCGGCTCCGGCCCCCGCGCGCTGCGGGCCCATCTCGGGGCGGCACCGGGAAGGACACGCTCCCTGGTTCGCGCGAGTGGCCCCCGGCGGGCCGGTCCTCGTGGGCCGCGGGGGCTGCGGGGCCGAGGCCTCTGGTGGTCCCAGGCCACGTGGGCCTCTCCACGGAGCGTCTCCCAACACGGCGGCTTGTTCCATCCGAGCGAGCTCGTGGGAGGCTGGGAGGGAGGGGGTCGCGCAGAGCGGGCCCAGCGGGGGCGGGCGCCTGGGGGCCTGACGCAGCCTCACCGTGTGACGCGGTGTGGGCATCGCCGTGTCTGAGCCTGCACACAGCCTGCCGGGCGGAGACGCCGTTTTCCTGCTCACCTCAGAGACGAGGACACTGCGGCTCAGGGAGGCTGGGGGGGGGGGGTCCTGAGGCTCACGCAGCCTGCGAGTGGCTGAGCTGGACGCGAGCCTGGGGCGCAGGTCCCCGGGCTTTCCCTGATCTTCCCCACCGTCCTCGCTCCTCGGCTCTGCCCTGGCCGTTCCCACCTACTTTCCCACCTACCTGCCCGTGTCCCAGCCTCCCAGCGGGACACCAGCCACGGAGAGCCCCCCTTCCACCGAGCGTGGGCGCTGAGTGTGCCCTGCACGGGGCTGCCACGCCGGGCGGCCTGTCGTCCTGGGGGGAGGCAAAGGCCCTTCGGGGGGACCCTCCCTGTCCCAGGTCTCTCCCTACGGGCCCCTATCCCTCGGGGGGCCCCACCAGCCATCATGGTGACTTAAAGCCATGCGGATGCCACAGACAGAACCCACTGAACGCAGGGAAGGCAGCTGCGAGCAGCATGCACCGGTGCCTCCTCCCCGGGCACACCTGACCTGGGGCTGTGCGCCAGCCGGCTGGGAGCCGGGCCTCAGGGAGCCTGGACGTAGGACGGGGCGTGTTTCCAAAACTGTGGTGAGATGTGCATACGGTACAATTTACCGTTTTAGCCACTCTGGAGCGCACGTTCAGGGGCACGAAGCACATTCACATTGTTGTGCGGCTGTCCCGAACTGAAACTCTGTCTCCGGTAAGCTCCAGCTCCCCATCCCCCCCCCCAGCCCCTGGCGCCCTCTGTGCAAGTCTCCACAGAAACAGGGGCTCCGGGAACCTCGCTCGTGTAAGTGGAGTCCGACGGGATCCGTCCCGTTGTGAGCGGCTCGCCTCGCTGAGCGCCAGGCCCGCCGGGCCGTCCGCGGGGAAGCAGGTGTCAGGATCCGCTTCCGTTCTGAGGCTGAGTCACATTCCGCTGCGCGGATGGGCCGCGTTTTGCTTCCGTCCATCGCTGGACACGTGGTTGTTCCCGCCTCTGGGGAGGGGAGTTGCTGCTTCGTGGATGTGGGTGTGGGTTCAGGACACACAGGACAGGGCACTTGTGATGGGGGCCACGCGGGGAAGGGGCTGGAGAGAAGGGTCAGAGCTGCCGGCTGCCATGAGGACGCTGCCTTCTCGGCCGCGTGACCCACCCCGGGCTCGGCTGTCTCTCACTCTGTGAAATGCTCGGTGGCTGTCGACACCCTGTGTGCCGGGAGCAAGTCTCCTCCCCTACTGGCGTCTCCTCCAGCACCCCAAGGAGGGAGGGGAAGGGGGGAAGCCTTGGGAGCTGTTACAAAATTGCGGGCAGGCCACCGAATCCAGAACTGGTCACCTCTGTCCGTGCTGTTTTGGTGGCCGGGCCCACGCAGGGCCTGGTAGCGACCGGTGAAGTCAGCACAACTCGGAAGTCACCATCTGGTAATGGGTGACGTCGGCAAAGCCAAGGTCTGCTCGTGAAGCTGTGCCTTCCTCACCTGGACCGTCAGCGGGTTCTTCGTAAGAGCAGTGACAGACTCAGGGGCCCGCGCAGGAGCGAGAGCCAGCCCGGGTCTGAGCAGGACGGCGACCCGCACCGCCGCGATGCGCAACGAGCCGGTCCCGCCCCACCGCCTAGAGCAGCGGCTAAGCCTGATCTGTGGCCTGGCCGGGGCGGCTCCTGGCTCCGTGGGCCTGGCCGGGGCGGCTCCTGGCTCCGTGGGCCTGGCTGGGGCGGCTGCTCGCTCTGGAGGAAGGGGCGACCCCCAGCACTCTCCCAGCCCCCTGCTTTGGGCACTCTGCCCATCTCATTGGCCAAAACGAGCCTCCAGGCTGAGCCCGAAGTCAAGGGTGAGGGGAGAGAGGGTCCCTGTGGGAAGAGCCACAAGGCAGGTGACAGAGCCCGGGGGACACTGGAGGGCTGGCGGACTGGGGCAAATCTGCCGCCTGCCCGGGGTGTTCCGACCAAAGCTGAACGACCCCCCCCTCCTTGGCTCCCTCTGGCCCCGGAAGGGAGGCTTATTCGTCCCCACCTTCAGGTGCTCTGAGCCCAATTCTGTGACTCTTAGTCAAAGCCCGATGGACCGTACGTGAGCCAACGAAATTCATTCTCTGCCAAGATAATCCTGAGGGGCTCCGTCTCTCTTTTCTGTCCCGAAAGCCCCTGCAAATTCATCTTTTTTTTTTTTTTTTTATTCCAGGCTTACTGGGAAATAAAAGACTTTGTCTGAGGGCTGATGTGCATTAGCGGAGCTATGAGGGGCTGGAGGGGATACGCAGAATTTGTGCGGATCCAGACGGAGCTGCCGGCAGGGTCTGGGAGGCGGGAGCGCGCCCGCTGAAGCACTCTCTTCCGTGCGTGTGTGTATGGGCGTGCGTGTGCGTGTGCGCACGCGGGTGTGATGGATTGTGCTGTAAAGTTTCCCTGCTCGTGGCTGTTTCCGTGAAGAGACTGGATTACTAGAGAAAATCCAGCTTACGTGTCCAAGGGCAAAGCAGGCTGTTTATCTTTGACTCTAACATGCTTCAACGCATCTGGGGTTTGACTCTAAGTAGGATTTGTGTCTCCCCAGATGGAGGGTAAAAAACAAGAGGCCAGCGCTGGGTCTGCGGGAGGCAAGGCAGGCAGCACGTGACCTGCTACGTGTTTGATGTGGATTTAAGAAAAGGGTTATTTTTTATTATTATTATTAATTATTATTATTGGAGATGGATGTTGTGAAAATCTGCCCTACTGTTCTTAAGCGATTCTGACGTGAAATGTGGGCAGATGCTACTTTCGGACGAGGTTTGGGATCTGAGCTGGCGCCGGGCGCCGGGTGCGCATCCCGAGGCGGCCCTGCCCCTTTGCAGAGGCCTAGCTGCTCTTTGGGTCGTTTGGTGCCTGCAGGGGAGACAGGTCGTCAGAGGTGAGGGCGCCTGGGGCAGGGGCTCTCTGGGCGGGGGAGACACGTCTGGGAGAGTCCGGAGCCGTTGCCCTCGCTGGGAGGAGGGCAGTGTTTCCAGCACCCCGCGGGCAGAGGTGCGGCTCGTGCTGTCCCTACAGCGTGCGGGATGGTTCCGCAGCAGAGCACCATTTGCCTGGAATAATATTCTGCATTAAAGAGGAAGGAAATCTGCTCTGGAAAACAGTGTGGAGGTTTCTCAAAAAACTAACCATAGAACTCCCTTATGACCGAGCAATAGCACTGCTGGGGATTTACCCAAGGGATACAGAAGTGCAGATGCACAGGGGCACATGTGCCCCAATGTTCATAGCAGCAATGTCAACAATAGCCAAATCATGGAAAGAGCCTAAATGTCCATCACCTGATGAGTGGATCAAGAAGATGTGGTACATATATACAATGGAGTACTACATGGCAGTGAGAAAGAATGAAATCTGGCCATTTGTAGCAAAGTGGATGGACCTCGAGGGTGTCACGCTAAGCAAAATAAGTCAGGCAGAGAAGGACAGATACCATATGTTTGCACTCATAGGTCTAACAGGAGAATGGGAGAAACCTAATGGAGGACCAGAGGGAGGGGAAGAGGGAAAGAGAGTTGGGGAGAAAGAGGGACGCAAAACCTGAGAGACTACTGAATACTGAAAACGAACTGAGGGTTGAAGGGGGAGGGGGGAAAAGAGATGGAGGTGATGGAGGAGGGCACTGGTGGGGAAGAGCACTGGGTGTTGTATGGAAACCAGTTTGACAATAAACTCCTTAAAAAATTAAAAATAAAAATAAAAATAAATAAAGAGGAAGGAAGTCATGACGTGTGACGCTACATGGATGAACCTCGAGGACGTGAGGCCAAGCGAAACGACCCAGTCACCAACGAGGATTGTGGGATTGCACTTCCATGAAGTCCCTAGGGAGTCACCTCCACGGACCCGGCAGGTAGATGGTGGGGGGCCGGGGGGCCTGGTTAAGGGGGAGGGGCATTTAGGTTTAATGGGGACAGAGTTTCAGTTTTGCGAGGTAAAGAGTCTGGAGGTGGGGACAGTGGTGACAGTCACACAACACTGTGCATGTCTCCAAACTGGACACACAGACGTGGTGAAAACAGTGTTTCATTGTGTGTATTTACACAACTTGTAAACATGCTAAAGTGCAAGTCAAACGAACAAAAAGAGGATAATTTGCACCAAAATGTCAGGAGTGTGGAGGCTGAGACCCCCTGGTGCAAGTGCGTGTGACGCGGGGGTCACGGGAGCGGCATGCTAGCTGTGGGCGGTGCGGGAGAGCAGGGCCACCACACGCACGCGTCACCGGATGTCACGACTCACAGAACAGCGGTGGCGCCGTGTCCCCTTCTGCCGCACCCATACCCGTGGGACCCTCAGTCGCGTTCCAAACCACACCAGGGCAGCCCTACGTCCCCAAGGCACTTCACGCTGGTGCACAGTCTGGGCGGTAACCCGGGGGGGTCCTGTCCCTCCTCCTGTCCCGCTGTGATTTGATGCCCCCAAAGGCACAGCCCTGCTGTCAGGGACCCTCAAGCGAGAGCCGATGTCTGTGCCCACGTCCCCCCTGGACACAGCGAGGCTGCCTTCTTGGGGCATGAGCCCTCAGTGCCATGCCACACCCTGGCATCTGGCTCAAGCAGCCCCGCCGATGCCCAGAGTCCCCACAGTCCCTCCCCGCTCCTGCTCCTCCAGCTGGTGCCTTCCCCCATGTAAGTGTTTGGGCTTAGCTCCATGCCAAACAGCTAAGAGCATATGCCAGGCCTCCATCATCTTCACCTCCCCCGCATCCCCAAATCAGACTCTTCCCTTCTTAGTTTCAAACAGAGGCTCCTGTGCGTGTCTGAGGAGCACAGGGATCAGGGGTGGGGAGCACCTCGAAGCAAGGTCACTGCATGGCCCGTGTGCCCTGGACCCCAGACTGCCTGGGCCAGAAATGTGGGAGTGCTGAGTCCCCCTCTCCCTGGACCCCAGCCAGCTGAGCCAGAGGTCACCGAGTAGCCCCAGACCTCTACCTAAAACACAGGAGACACGAGGTTTGGCACCATATAAGACAGACCCGCATTCCTACCCCTACCGGGCTTACCTTCCTGAGGGGTCAGCAGGCAAGACATGAATAAACAGTAAATCCAAAATGTGCCAGGTGGTGATGGGGCTATAAAGAGAGAAGGAGCAGGATGAGGGACTGAAGGGCACGGTGGTCAGGGGCCCCTCTGAGGGGTGATGTCAGTGGGGACCCCAGGAAGTGAGCGTAGGAAGCATGAGGGCCTCTGGGGAAGTGTGTTCCAGGCAGCGGGAGCAGCCAGTGCAGAGCCTGGAGGTGAGGGGGGCTTGTTTTGGGTGTCCCAGGAGGAGCACAGCGCTCTTTGTGACCAACGTGCAGTCAGAGAGGTAGATGGGTCAGGTCCTGTAAAGCTTTGGGGGTGAGGGTGGAGACTGGACTTGCTCTGAGGAGTTGGGGCTGGTGGAGACTCCTGAGCCCTGGGTGTTCCCCAATCTCGTCCCTAAGCTTTAAAAGAATCACTTTGCAAAGTTCCATTGCCTCATTGCATCCTTGTGACTCAGTGCCCTTGGGTAATCTCATCCTTCCCCCATTCTGCAGATGACAAAACTGAGGTTCAGAGAGCTTAAGTGGCCTCCCCCCCGTGCAGAGCTTGCGAGTGGTAGAGCTTTGCCAGAGTCGGACTCTGTCTTATGCCCAAGGCCCAGTGTCAGCCAACGGACTGGATGGTGTTGGGCTCAACGTGAATGGCTGTGAGGTCCAACCTGTCTTTTGGGAAAGTAAATGGGCTCAGAGAGGTCCAGCTTTCTCCCCGGACCTCATGGCGTGTGGGAGCTAAGCCTGTGCTGGGGCTTCCATCTGTGTTGAAAGGCTAAAGAAAGAGGGAATCACAGGTAGACAGACCCTTTCAGAGGTAGATTTGGACCCAATGGAGGAGGGTTCAAGCCTTGTGTACGTTGTCGACCTTGCAGGACGTTAGGTTAGTGATGCAGCCTCTAGCTCTGGGACGGGGCTTCCGAGTCTACCTGGAGCTCACCTTGAATCTCTAATCCCCCAAATCTTCAATTCCCTGAGATCAGCTGGGCAGTTTGGTGATTTTTCCCCCTCCATTTCCATTTCCTTGCATCAACCTCGCTGTTTTGGTCCCAGCTGGCGTTTTCGGGCTTACCCGGGGGAGTGGGTGGTGGAAGGGATTCTCGACTCACCCTACGGAGCCGAGAACGAGAGGGTCCCCTTCTCAGAGAAGGTGACACCATGAAAGTGACAGGTGTGCTGTGAGGTGAGAAGTGGGTTCCCCAACACACTTACTTTGGGAGCACAGATTGAAAGGTGGATTAAATTCAAAGCATGGTCAAAATAAAGGCCAGGAAAATATGTACTTAAGAAGATGTGAAGGTGGAGCGCCTGGGGGGCTCAGTCGGTTGGGTGGCTGACTTCGGCTCAGGTCATGATCTCGCGGCTCATGGGTTCGAGCCCCGTGTCCGGCTCTGTGCTGACGGCTCAGAGGCTGGAGCCTGCTTGGGATTCTGTGTCTCCTCTCTCTGCCCCTCCCCTGCTCACGCTCTGATTCTCTCTGTCTCTCAAAAATAAATAAATGTTAAAACAAAAACAAAGACGTGATGGTAGAGGAACTCTGATTTAAAACGTAGTGGGAAGGCCCTGAAGGGGGGACTCTGTCGCACTGCCATCAGGGGGCGAAAGGGAGGAACCTACCTCACTACCTTAAGGAGGGAGGCGGCACTTCCCCTCGCCTGGCAACAGTCCAGCCAATGAGAGCCCAGCAAAGCGGCCCCGCCCAGCATCCTCGCCTATAAAAGCCAGCCCCTCCGCACTGCTCCCCATTCTGGCCTCCTGCTCGCCCAGCTCCCCTGTCCGGGTTGCAGTTCCTCTTCCAGTCCTCCATTAACTCACTCTGCTGGCCAAATATCTGGCTTTTTTGTTTTTTTTACGGTCAACAGAAATAACTGTAGCGATGACTTGCACTCAAAGGTAATAAAATATGTATCATAAAACATATTAACTGTTTGTCACGGGAGAGCACAGACAGAAGGAAGGCAGAGGCTTTCAGATCCGCTCTTGACGTATCCTTCTGATTAAAAACTCGAGAAGGGAAAATAAGGCAGGGAGATGGAGAGTTACGAGAGAAAAATAATGACGGAAACTATGATAGATATTGAGACGACAAATTACATTTGCCCGTTTCTCCCTGGCTGACGTTCTGCCCAGAATGGGATCACATATCACAAGGTGGCGGGTATGAATAATTCACGGGCGCGGGCAGGCTCTGGACCAAGCACAGAGGGCTCTGACGAGTGTGACGGCGTCCACGGAGGCGGGGGCCGCTCCGTGGACAGCTTGCCCGGGGTGCCTCTGCCGCACTCCTCTCTGGCAACCCCGAGACCCCGCTCGCCGCTGCCACAGCAGACCAGACAGCGGCAGCTGGCTGTCTGCACCAAGCCGTCCAGCCTCCTCGCTGGAAACATTCATTTCGGAGGGATAAATGGAAAGTTTTGTCCTTCTTGCCTTCTGATACCTGCTTTCTGCAGGAAGAGAAGACGATTCCAGCATTTAACTACCACCAGATAAATGTTCCTAAATCCCTGCCCGGGCTGTGGCCTGGGATGGCCGCCTGCAAATGCCCTCCGCTCCCGGAGCCCGATTCCCGGGCCCTCCTCCTCTTTCGGGGTCCTTCCTGAGGGGTGCCTATCAAAATGGAAACCAAATGCCATTGTTCCACTTAACAAATTTCCAGAAATCAAGACAGTAAAACCAAGGAGGAAAATCACAAGAGTGCTCCTCGGTTCGGGGACGGCGGGAGGTGGCCTGCGCCGGTCTGTGTGCGGACTACGATGATCTGCAGGGAATCGATGCGAGAACAAGCACCTTTTAAAAGTTCACGCCCTTTGTTTCTTCTGGGTTTAATTGTGCCCCCGGAGACATACACCCAAGTCCTAGGCGCCGGTGCCAGTGACTGTGGGCTTACTTAGAAACAGGGTCTTTGCAGATGATGTGGGGTGCCCGCAATCCAGTCCGGCCGGCGTCCTTACGAGAAGAGGGAGACACAGGGGCGTCTGAGCAGCCGAGTCAGTTAAGTGTCGGGCTCAGGTCATGGTCTCATGGTTTGTGGGATTGAGTCCCGTGTAGGGCTCTGTGCTGACAGCAAGGAGCCTGCTTGGGATTCTCTCTCTGGCTCTCTCTCTGGCTCTTTCCCACCCTCAAAATAGACACATAAACTTAAAAAGAGAGAGAGAGAGAGAGAGAGAGAGAGAGAGAGAGAGAGAGAGAGAGAGAGAAAGGAGGGAGAGAGAGAGAGGGAGCGAGAAGGGAGACACAGAGACACAAGGAGAGCACCATGTGGGGGGAGGCAGGTGCTGGTGTTCGATGCTGGGAGCCAAGACATGCCAGCGGGCACAGGCGACACCAGAAGATGACAGGAAGGCACGGAACAGATTTTCCTCTAGGGCTTTCCGAGGGAGCGCTGCCCTGCTCACACCTTTATTTCAGACCCGGTCTCCACACTGTGAAGGGTAAATGCCCCTTGATGGCACCCGTTCATGGCACTTTGTTATGCCAGCCCTACCACAGGAATACTGCTTTTTGCCTTTTTATTTCCTTTCTAGGAAGAAATCTTGTAGCTCCTTGTTTATCAACTTTATTTCTAGGTCCTTCTAGGCACATGGACTACATTTCCCACTCTCCCTTGAAGTTAGCTGTGGCATGTGACCAACTTTGGCCAATAGAATGCAGGAGAGATGATGTAAGGTGCAGGCCTGGCCAATAGAAGCCTCAGCTCCTGTGCAAGCCCGCTGGCTGGGAGCAGACCCCTAGCCGTGGGCCCAGAGGCTCTGGGGATGGAGGGGACCCTGGGAGGGAAAGAGTCTGTGCCCCGGGGTTACCCCAGACACTGTGTTGAACGGCTGTGCGAAGGAGCATTGACCTTCTACTGAAATCGGAGGGTGCCAGCACTTAGCACGGCTTGACGGATGCAAGGAAGCAACGAGAGGGATGGTCTGTGTTCAGCCATGGCCTTGTGGCCTGTTTTGCTCACTTGGGGTTTCAGACGAAGTCACTTTCTTTTCAAATCCAGGCCAGAGTGGCCCGAGTCTTAAAAAGAAGTTTTTTTTACATTTATTTATTTATTTTTTTGAGAGAGAGAGAGAGGAAGAGAGAGAGAGAGAGGGGAAGAGGGGCAGAGAGAGAGGGAGACACAGAATCTGAAGCAGCTCCAGGCTCCGAGCTGTCAGCATAGAGCCCAATGCGGGGCTCGAACTCACAAACGGTGAGATTGTGACCTGAGCCAAAGTTCGATGCTTAACTGACTGAGCCCTCCAGGCGCCCCCAGAATAATGTCATTTTTTAATGTAAAAAACAAATAGGTTTTAAATATGTATATAAATGCCAGAAAGAAAAGACAGAAAGTCTTATACAAAATATACAAAATGGGAACAGTGGGGTTTTTTTTTCTTTATTCATTTTAACATTTTCCAATTTCTTCTAGCAAGTGTTTATTGCTTTTATATTTTAAATTTGAGAAAAGATATCAAAGAACTATGTGGTACTGTTTAAAATGCCAAATATTATTCCTGGGACTAAATGCAGGCTGAAGGCCTTTCCTGCCCCCAGGCCACCCCTCATCCCCGGGAGCAGCTGGTCATGTGTTGGGCTGATTCTAGTCATATCCAACCCAGCATTTGGACATTGACTATCTACAGTGACTTTCTTCCCTTTAAAAAAATCAGCTTACGATCTGATCCACTGACCTCCGTGAAAAATCTCCCTCCCACCCCACACGTGAGACTTTCCTTTAGAAAAACAATTGAACACATTCCAAATAAGAAATCAGTTTTTGAGGCTCAGCACACATGCTGTGTTTTACAGAATGGAATTTTGGAATTTCTTTCTTTTTTTTTTAAAGATTTTTTTCTGTTTTTTTTTTTTAATTTATTTTTGAGAGACAGAGAGAGACAGCATGAGCAGGGGAGGGGCAGAGAGAGAGGGAGACACAGAATCTGAAGCAGGCTCCAGGCTCCGAGCTGTCAGCACAGAGCCTGACACGGGGCTCAAACTCACAAACTTTGAGATCATGACCTGAGCCGAAGCAGGACGCTTAACCGACTGAGCCTCCCGGGCGCCCCTGGGATTTATTTCTTATAGCACTTTGTTAATAACGGTCAGCCTTTGTCGAGTGCTTACTGTGTGCTGGGCATCAGCTCATTTAATACTAACAACATCTCTATGAACCAGAAACTGTCAGTTTCGTGGTTTATGCTATCATTGGGACGGGGGGGGGGGGTGCGTGGAGTGCCTCTCCTGGGGTCCTGGGATTTGAGTCTGGGGTTCTGAGGAGGCATTTGAGCCCGGCCCTGGCCTTCGGTTGTGCCGTTGGACCCTCACCCAGTCCTGGCCAGCAGAGAGTTCTTGAGAAGGCTATTTAATTGTTCTGTGTCTTAATTTCCTTCCTGGTAAAATGGATCTAAAACAGGAGCCTTTACATGAGCCTATTAGGAGGATTAAATGAGTTAATTCTCCTGAAAAGGGCTTGGCTCCTCACAGACACTCACTCACTACCAGGATTATAATATTTCAGTTACAGGCGTTTTCCCTAATCCCCCTTATTAAAGGCAGAGGTGTGGAGGGGGGAGCCTTGCTCCCCCGGGGTCTTGAGTGCGCTGAGAACCGAGAATCACTGATGAGATGTGAATATTGCATAAAATAACAAACGGACGGTTTAAAAAGAGACAGCTAGGTCTGGTATTTGTATTTTCATAAAGGGAGAATCTCATTGCAGGCAATTCTATTAAAATAAAAGGTTATAAAGTTCAGTTTGTATATTTTTTATTGGATAACAAATTTTCTCAGTAGTCTCTAAGAAAACCTTTCCTTTTTTTTTTTTTTTTTTTTTCTTTTCAAACCCTCTGTCCGTACTGGGCACAGGCCGCGTCCCTGCCATTTCAGGACCTGCAGGGCCCTGCGGGAGGCGGGGGAGTGCTCCCCTGGACGGACCTTGGGGCTGGGGAAGAAAGACACTGGCCTTCGTCCCTTCTCTGTGAAGAGCTCCCGGTGGCGTGTGACCCAGTGAAGGCGTGGGGCTGGGCACACCAAACTACCCAGACGGGCGGCCGCGGTGCCAGTGGGGAGTGGGCCTGGGGGACACTGGCTTCAGCCCCTTTGTGCCTCGTTTTGCTCCAAATTCGAGGTACCCCACGCAGGCTCTTCACCGCCCTACACAAAACAGGCCCCAGAGTCGGAGGACAGGGCAGGGGTGAAGGTCACGTTTCTGTTAAGGATGCACTTCTGTCTCCTCCCCTGTGCGTGTACCCGGAGCTGTCGTGTGGCCGGACCCCTCAGGCTGCGGTTGCAAAGCCTCTCAGTTCTGAAAGAAGAAACGCGGAGAGTGGGTGAAGTGTGTTCAGAAAGAAGCGCTTTTTACCCTAGTTCCGCAGGCTCCTCGGGGGTCACCTCCTTTTTTAAATGGGATACTGGCGTTTCTGCTTCTCAAAACCGTACAGTCTCAGGGTACAAAATGAGTACATGGAATCGAGGGGTGTGCTGGAGGGGCTGAAGCTCACGGCCCTAAATATCACCGTATTTTTAGACCGATGAGCCGGGGCGGGAGGGAGCCGGCGCGTCTGGCGTCTGCGGCCTCGCGTTTCCCACGGAGGCCGTCACTTCCCTTCTCTTCTCACCTCACTGTCAACAAAACATCTGACCTGCGGAGGGGGGAGGCTTGGATTTTGCTAAAAACAGACTAATGAAGCTCAGACAAAAGCAAAGTACTTTATGTCTATTTTGGTTTCTTTAAACTAAGCAGAGATTCCTCTGGAAGGGACGGGCGCTGGCTGGTCTCTCCGTGTTCCAAACCATAGCTCAGGCTTTCTTGACCTCCAGACAAGATGACAAAACACATTCCATGCCCTTGATTGATTGGGCGGAGAAGCTGCAATATTGGGGGATGGGGCCCCGCCCGCCCTGCTTGCAGGTGGAACGCCGGCCTGGGCTGGTCTTGTCTGGTGGGAAGAGGTTCCAGTTGGGCCGTGGGGAGCCGAGGGCTGAGTTTGAAGGCTTTGGAGACCCACCTCCTCCGGTCTCGGTGGGCAGCATGCTCTGTGCTGTGGCAATGTTTCAGGCCCTCCTGTTTTCTTCTTCTATTTGTCCCTGACTTCCACTGTATTTGACCCACACATCCAGGCATTTATGTTTGTTCTCATGCTCACTTGCTGGCTTCTGGGAGCCTGAGAGCTCAGGTTTTCAGGCTGGAAGAGCTGGAAGAGGGCATCTGGTCTACCTTCACATCCCGGAAGGGGCCTCCTCTCTGTGCACAAGCAGGGGACAGGTGATTCTGCCATTTCAGGCGACAGCTGGGCCTCAGACCTCCTCGTCTCCCAGTGCTGGGCCCGACGCTCCCACCACGGCACATTATCAACACTTTTATGGCTGGACAGTCAGACCAGGTTTCATGCATTTTTTTTGAGATTCATAAAACTATTTTTGAGATTAAAGTATCTTTTTTTTTTAAACTATCTTATTTAGAGGTTTTGTGGCAAGCGTGAAATGTCCTTGCTTGTGAAGAATTGGACGCTGGAGCCCGGAACGGCAGGCCCAGGTGGCCAGCGGGCCACACGCCGCGGCGACGAGGAGCTGCGGGGCTTGGATTTCCACCTCCTCATCAGTCATAGGCGCTCAATGCCTTCCAGAAGCCTGGAGCCACAGTTCCAAATGCTTCTCTGGGACTTGAATATAATCATCCATGACACACTGGGACAAGGTTTCTTTTAAATGTCATGATGCTATGAAATGATTCAAGCCCAGTCTTGAGCCCTCAGGTTGGGAGCTGGGCTGTCACCAGCCCCTTTCTGGTTTGTGCACGAATCACAGAGGTCTGAACCCAAAATACCCTAGAGATTGGCCTTCTTCAAGTTTCTCATGTCACAGATAGATGTGGAGACTGAGGGAAGAGGAGGTCGGAGGCTGGGGGCCAGAATGTGTGTATCCTGACTTTCGGTCTAGGACATGGACCCCAAACGGTTTCTTGGTTCTGGGGTCACATTTGTAAAACAGTAGAGGGTGAGTCTTGTTCTGATTTATTAGATGGAATATTGGATAATTGCTTCATAGTATTATTTGATACAATCAAAAAAATTTTTAATGTGCATTTATTTTTTGAGACAGAGCGACAGAGCATGAGTGGGGAAGGACAGAGAAAGAGGGAGACACAGAATCTGAAACAGGCTCCAGGCTCTGAGCTGTCAGCGCACAGCCCCACGTGGGGCTCAAACTCAGGGACTGCAAGATCATGACCTGAGCCGAAGTCAGATGCTTAACTGACCGAGCTATCTGGGAGGCCCTTTATTGAGGGCCCACCATGTGGCTGGAATGGAATCATTAGAGGAGAATGTTGTCTAATAGCTTTAGAGAGAATATTTTCCAATATTCTCAAACTTGACTGATTTTAACTCTCATCAGGGTTCCCTGATTGAAAAATATAATCCTGAATCCCTGTCTCTCCACTCCCCAGGAGCCAGTAGGCCTGGAGTGGGAACCAGGCACCTTTATTTTTGAATAGTTTCCCTGGTGATTCTGACAGCATGCCAAATCAGGGTCCCGTCAGCACCTTTACTGCCTTCATGTAGAAGATCGCATGAGGTGAGTGATTTCCCAAGGCAACACACGCTTTGTAGACGAGGAAACTGAGTCTCCCACAGATTAAGTGGGTTTTCCCAGGTCACAGACTAGCTAGGAATGAAGGGGATTATTGCTGCTGCGGTCTCAAAGCCTCTGCTGGTGCTCGTGGGGACATTTTGCCAACCCCGGGGAGCAGGGAAAAGGAAGGGTTTAGCCTCCATCTGTGTTTTGGTGAATTTGCCCTGAGTTTTAAAGGTTGAATCAGTCTCAGTGGGACATAATAATGAAATGAATGCTTGGAACACTCACGACGTGCTAGGGGAGAAAGATCCGGGTTTGCACTATTCACTCCGATGTTGAAAGGAACACAAATGCCAGGATTTTGATATGGATCCGCACTCTGTGTCAACGCTCTGGGAAACCACAGAGAAACAAGGTATCTTGTCGACGCCAGTGTGAGGTTTTAGATTAATAAAGCAGGAGTGTTGCTAGGTTTCACTCTAGCTATGGGAAGATCATTGTTCGTATTCTATTGGGCGTTCATACTCTACTATATCGTATCCTTCAAAGTGGGTATTATCCTATTAATTTTTTAATGTTTATTTAATTTTAAGAGAGAGAGATAGAGAGACAGAGACAGTGTGAGTGGCGGAGGCACACAGGGAGAGGGGGAAACATAGAATCCGAAGCAGGCTCCAGGCTCTGCGCTGTCTGCACAGAGCTGGATGCGGGGCTTGATCGAACTCATGGATCCCGAGATCGTGACCTGAGCTGAAGTCAGACGCTTAACCCACTGAGCCACCCAGGCAGCCCTATCCCAGTTTTATACATGAGGAAACTGAGGCTGCAATGGTTTAAGCAATTGGCCAAGGTCACAGAGGTGCAGAGTGATTCCGCCAACACTGGGGTCCGCGCACCTGACACCAAAGCCCGAAAGCAGAGGGAAGACCAGTCTCTTTGCTCCTTGCTGAGCTGTGTGTGTGTGTGGGGGGGGGGGGGGGGGGGGGGGGGGGGGGGGGGGGGGGGGGGGGGGGGCGGATAGAATATGTGTGTCTCACTAACGCTCTTTTGATTGAAGGCAGGCACTGCCTGCTGCACCCGGCTCTGTATTCCCTCTGGTGCAGTCACAGCTCTGCACATACTGTAAATAAGCAATGCTTCCTGAGCAGAGGAATAAAGCAGGAGGCATCCCTCCACGCACAGAAACCTGTAGCTTTTGGCTGTTTGCACATGAAGCCGTATCAGAAGAAGGATAAACTGCTCAGAAAATAAGATGGATTCTACAATAACAACAAAAAATTGTAATCACTGAGATTATTTTTTCCCTGGGTATTCCCAGGCGGGCAGCTGGGGAGAGAAAATCTGATTGATACGGTGGAGGATACTGCGCCCAAACCCCGCCCCCCATCTTCTTTTGTAATTATCAATGGCTCTTGCTTTGGCTGCCTTTTCAAAATCTGAAAGAAACAACAGGGGGTCGATTTCTTAAATTTCAGGAGCATGTTGATCCGTTTGTAACAATAAAAAGCTTTTTTTTTTTCTTCAAAATTACCTAAATCGACATAGTTTCATTTGTAGGATGGACTTTGATATCGCGCTTCTATTGAATGAACGCTACAAACTCTGGAAAGCTGAATTGTGGTAACCATAGTAACGAAGAAAGGGCGGGGGGATCTGTCGTCGCATTCTGGGAAGCGCGGCCAGAACGTTCCCAGGAAGTTTGGCCTGTTGGTCACACCGTAGGTCGCGATGCATGCTGGGCCTTGGCAACATGGCGTCCTCCTTGATGTGCTGATGAGAGGAGTTTCACTGTAGCTTCAAACCAGAGGGCAAACTCTGCAAACCCAATAAGCCCACCCTGCCCGTGTTCTTCGCGCCTCCGTGCCGCCCTGCCCTCAGGACTCGCTCTCGGGCGGGAGAGGGGCGCGGGGCCGACGGCCAGGGCCGGCCAGGCCGCGCGGATCCGGGGCCGAGGAGCCGGCTGCGGGCGAGCACGATGGGCCGGTCCTGGCTCCGGTCGCAGCAGCTCCGGCGCGTGCGGGACCCGCAGGGCTGAGAGCGGCTGCGGGAAAGCCGGCGGGCTCTGAACCGCTTGCCCCTCGGCCGGAGACCTCAGCCGGGCCGGCGAACCGGCGCCCAGAGCGGGCTGCCTTCCTGCCCTCGGATCGGCGGAGGCGGCGGAGGCCGAGCGCGGGGTCACCGCGCGGCCTGAAGCCTCTCGCGCCTCCGACAGCTCCGCTCGCAGCCCCTCCCGGGACGCGCAGCCTCGGAGGCGGCTCGGGCCCTGGGGGCGCGGGTGCGTGTGCGGGGCGCGCGGGCCTGCCGCGTCCCCCCCCCGCCCCCCCCGGCTCGCCCTCCCTCCCCCCCGCCTTCCCGCGCAGAGTTACGGAGGAGGGTGCCGGACTTTCTGCCCGAGGAGGGGTCTCCGCACACTTTCCGTCCATTTCTTTTTCCACGCCCCCCCCCCTCCCGCTTCGTGTTTCACCACTTCTGGTGCACGCTAGTTCTTAAGGCTGGAGGTTCTCGAGCGCCTGCTGCCAAGGACTCCCCCGCCCCCGCCCCCCCTGATGGAGTCCGAGATGCTGCAGTCCCCTCTTCTGGGACTCGGGGAGGAAGAGGAGGCCGACCTCACAGACTGGAACCTGCCTTTGGCTTTTATGAAAAAGAGGCACTGTGAGAAAATCGAAGGCTCCAAGTCCTTAGCCCAGAGCTGGAGAATGAAGGATCGGGTAAGTGGATTCCCACCCGCGCCCCTCGGACCTTGGTAGTTTTCCCCACAAAGTTCAGAGCCACAGGAGTGTCCTCCGGGAAGCAGTGGTTATTATTATTTTTTTTCCCCAGCCGCATGTTTCAAGTCAACTGAAAAGGCACAAGCCGTTTCAGACTCCAGGTTTTGGTTGTTAATGGAAAAAGCCTGTTCTGGTTAGTAGTTATTCTCTGGGTAATGTTAATTGAATCCAAACTAGGTTCTGATCAGACAGTCAAGGTTCACCAAGTTGGAAAATAGGCGTTGTGAGTGCTCACACCCTCTCTGGTCTACTTAGTGCTGTTATTAACCCGGGAGGGAAGCTGCCTCGGGATAGAGTACTTGCACCACGTGGGTCTCTACTTCTGTGGTTAGTTTACCTTTTTTTTTTTGGTCCAAGCTAAGGTTAAATGCCATGCTGGGAAACAAGATTACTGAAATGTTTAGCTAGTAACAAATTAATGCAAAGTTATTTTAAAGTTACAATGAACTTCATCATATAGTCTTCTAAACGGTCTGTCTTGAATCCAGACTTTTCTTCCATTTATGTGGTGTCATGTCGGGGTAGCTTGGAGACAGACTTTCTCCCACGGTGGAGTTAGAGGGTGATGGGTTGGAACTTGGGTCCAGGTTTTAGGGGGGTCTCTGTGGTGTTGGATGTGAACAGTAACTTACAAGTGGCTGGTAGGGAAGAAAACAGCCAATTTTGGTGAATCTCTCCTTAACTCACCACTATTTCCTGGTCTCCAGAGGAGACGGGTGGGGGCCCTCTTACCTACGCACGCTTAAAATTTGTCTTTTTGGGATTCGTTTTCTCCTTCAAGATTGTCTTTTTTTATTTAAGCATTTTAGGGGTGAAAGAGAGGTAGTTGGTGCTGTCATGCAGTGTGATTGCCCTGGGTTTATGAATGTGTTTGTGGATTATTGTTTTCCGTGTGTGATGTTGAACTATGTAAGATCTGGTGATCTTGTGACAATTCTACTTGGTCAGTCACTAGTAACCAGTCCTTTAGTTAGTGACCTGGCTTAGGACCACTTATTTCGTCCAAAAGTAGTTTGAGGACTAAAAGAGATGGACTTTGAAAGAGATGGCACCGGGTCTTTCTCAGGGACTTCTGTGGTACGAGAAATATAGTTCCACCTTTCGCGGTGGCTATGCGCACGTGGAGAGAAACTTATTTTAAAGCAACTGCCTAGTAATTCTTTTTCCATTCTATCTGGAGGACTTTTATTTTTTTTCTCTTTCCCTCCTGCTACACTAACCTGTGCCCAAACTGTTCCAATGGATTTTATTTTTGACCTTTTATTTAAAACATTAATTTCTGCATGATAACATTTTCCAATAAGTTCGTCATAGGTTATTAAGAGAAAGAAAAGTTCTGAGCCGGAGTAATTGCTGAGATTACTCCACGGGAAAGCGCCAGGGCAGAACGTGTGCTGTGTGTGACCTTTGCAAGGTGTTTGATGAAGAAGCCAACCGGTCGCCAACCTTGTCAGTTCGGCGGGTGAGAGCCTGGCGTCTGGCCGCGCCCGTGGCCTCTTCCTCTGACTGCCCCCCCCCACGAGGCCTTTCGGCCCCCCCCCAGGGCACAGTTGCAAATCCACATGACGCTAAGAGCTGGATGGAAGTGAAGGAAACAGGCCAGATACAAGAGAATGGCGCAGGGTCGGAGATAAATGGCAGCCGACATGTGACTCGTGTCTGACTTTTCTGGAAGGTGGGCTCTGGAGAGCACAGGCCGAGGCAGCCGGAGGGGCAGCGGCGCCTCAGCCAGAGCTCTCTTCCGTTCTCTCTCTCTCTCTCTTTTCTTTGAAAAGTCAGAAGACCTTTTTTTTTTTTTAATGTTGGCACTGTTTCAGATGTTACAAAACATGAAGGAGTCCAACGCTGCGGGCCCGACAGACCTGGTTTGGGGGTTCTGGCCAGCGGGCTCCCTGGGTGTGACTCGTCCTCCGTGACTGCCGCGCCAGGCAGCTGCTCTGATTCTGGGAATCGGGGGTCCCGGCCGGCCTGTGTCCCTACTGCCTCCAGCAGTCCGATGGGGCGGCCTTGCGGTAAGGGGACGTGTGTGGGCCTGGTCGGCCCGGGTCAGGCACGACTCGGGCCGCTTCCCCTGGTGGCCGTGAAGTGCCCTGAGCGCAGGCTCGCCCTTTGCTGCTCTCTGACCGATTCGCGGCTCCTTATACTTTTATCTTGTGTTTGTGTTACTGGTTCCCTGCTGGCGTCCCGTGCAGCGAGGCCGTTTAGGGGTCCTGCCGGGGACTGGCAGCTGTGGGGGGGGCCCGGCCCTCGCACCCTCTCCGCGGGGGTCCCACAGGTCTTGTCTGGGGTCCGTGCCGGCTTGCACATGCCGCTGTTATTGCATTTTAATTACTAAGTTACTGTTAGTTTAATACTGTTATTACCAAATCAGCTTGTCGTTTGGCTCGTTCTGTTGCTTATAGTGGATGGTATGTATGTGCATGGGTAGCGTTTTTGGCTTGTAATTTTCAAATAATTAGGCTTCTGTAAACTATAGTTCAGAATTTACAGGCCCGTGGCTGACGCCGATGTGTGCGTATGTTCCTCGTTTGTGTTTTACTGTGGTCCTGCGGTCACCAGAGTTCATCTTCCCCTGGAAAGCTGGTCTGTGGGGACAGTTGGCACCCGGGGGAGGGAGTCAGAGGACACGAGAGCGCCTGGTCTGCAGGGAGACCGCCGCCACGCACGCCGTGCCTCCAAGTGCGCAGGAGAAGTCGGGAGGGAGTGCTGAGCCGTTTCCAGACCAGCCTCTCCGCTGGCTGCCGCCTGGCCTTGTGGGTGGTGCTTGGAGCCACGGGGGGCTGAGCGGGGCAGCGGACTGGCGCGCGGACTCGGGAAGGGTAACCCTGCCTTGCTCACCTGCGTCCTCTGTCACGTACTCCAGCCGGGCGTTGAGACCACCCCCCGCAGGCCGTTATTCTGTGTCCCTGTGTCGTCCGACCCCAGTGCAGCCGTGGGCAGCGGGCCTCTCCGCTCTTCTGTGTCCCGGAACTCCGGGTCTTCCCCCGAGGTCTCTGTCCTCCTTCTCAGACCCCTTTGCGATGGGACAGCTCGGTGTGGGGCGCTCGAGGACTTGATCTTGGGCCCCCCCGTTTGTTGCGTCTGCCCCTGGCCAGCGGGTCTTGTCGGGGCTCGAGGTTTAAGCGCCGTTCACGTGCCAGCGGCCCTCACCTTGGCAGTTTTTCCTCTGACCTGGCCCGGAGCTCCTGGACGCCTGCTTTGCCTCAGCCCCCACTGCGGTGTTCAGGCTGGGAATCCAGAATTTACCCTTCCTTCCTCCCTCTCCTTCCCCCGTGGCCCCGCCCAACTCACCAGCAGAACGTGTCGCCATCGGCTCCAGCGGTGACACTGGGTCGCCTCATTCTGTGGCCTCGCACCGCGAGCCCAGCCCAGGCAGCTGCCGCGTCCGTCCGTCCGGATGGCCGTCCTGGCGTCCTGACCGGCTCCAGAGGGGCCGCTCCTGGCTGGCTGAGCGCTCGGAGCACCGCGCGGACTCCTCACCCCCGTTCCCGAGGCTTCGTGATCCGGCCCTGCCGGCTTTGTCCGCTTCCTGCGTGGGAAGGCCTGGGGCGCGCTGCCCTCTGCTCTCGGTTGACCCGCGCCCCTGTCCCCTGACTCAGCTGCTCAGAGGCCTGCGCCCGTCACCTCCTCACAGCAGCTCCCCTGCCGCTCCTGCGTGCTCTCTGTCTCTGGTATTTTCCGTCCCCACCCCCGGAACTGAGCGGTCTGTCATAAGGCGGGGACCTGGCCGATGCTGGTGCCCAGGACGGTGCCCGCTGCGGGGTAAACCTGTGTGAGGACGGGGTGGCTGGGGGAAGGGCTCCCGCACCGGGTGTGCTCATTACGTTGGCTTGGGATTATCACCTCCTGTGGTGGCCGAGGAAACTGAGGCTTCAGTTAGGTAAGTGGCTTCTTGCCGCAGGGGCCTAAGTACAGCGCCATGCGGGAAGTTGAACTTGAGAGAACGAAACCTGGTGGAAACAAAGAAAATGGTGTCTCAGTGACTGAAAATTCACATGGCGAGGCCACCGAGTCTAAGACCAAACGTGTAGGGAAGGTGCTGGGCGGTGCGGGGTAGAGAACAGTGCCGACGGGCGGCTCCAGGCTCCCCCTCCTCTCTTGGTCTAATAATAAAAGCGCAGCGTGCGACCCTGGGTCCCAGGGTCATGAGTTCGAGCCCCGAGGTGGACGTGTAGACGACTTAATCATAATCCTGGCAGCGCGAGGTGGCACCGGCCTTCCCGGTCCGTCTCTGTGCTGGGGTCCGAGCGGATGGTGCACAGGTGGCCAGGGCGTGAGTCCCGCTGGTCGGCCGGGGCTGGGCTGCCGGCTCCTTGCATCTGCGTTCGCGGTGAGCGGCTCCACCCCACTTGGCGGTGCCCCTGGTGACATGCTCACAGGTCTGGGCTGGGTCAGATCTGGCCTCCTTGGCGTCTGCCTTCCCGCACCGCGTGGCGGGGCTGCCTTGGGAAGAGCCCTTCGGGGTGCCGGCCGGGCCACCTGCTGCTCGCCGGGCGCCCGCCCTGGGCCCAGAAGAAGGCTGACAGCTGACTCTGGGCACCCAGGCTCTGTCTGTGGCAGACGCGTCCTCTAGAGTGAGCGATGAGCTGTCCCTTCAAGGAAAGAGACTGACAGGACGTGTGGCCCGGATACAGTTTGAACTTCGGGTGCAAGTGAAGAGTTTTGGAAACCCCGCGTCTGCCCCTGGGAGCTGCCCAGCGCCCCGCGCTTCAGACTCTTCCGACGAGATGACGGTGGTGGAATGAAGAGGATTTTTTGGGATACGAAACGTAGGGTGAAATGTGCCCTCATTTGGGACGTCTGCGTAATTCAGTGAGCTGGTGGTTCCGGGTGGCCAAGCCACGCTGGTACCCAAACCATGCCGGGGTGAGAGCGCCACTCTGGGGAAGGGGGGGGGGAGGTCGTGCATCTTTCTCAGTGAGGTGTGGTCTGCGGAGACACGGGATCGTCTGTTTTGTGTCCTGTCCGCACAGATCGCTTCTGACCTTTACGAAACTACAGTTTACCGAGTTCGCGGGGATGGAAAGAGGCGTGTTCTCGGGCGCTTGGACGGGCTGGGGTTCTTGCTCTTTTCATCTGCACGTCTTCCCGAGGCCAGAGTTTCTCCACCCACTTCAACCCAAACACGTCACAGCAGCCTGGAAGAGAAAATGGGGTCCAGTCGTCTTCTGTTAAGGCGGACCTTAAAGAGATACGCAAAATGTCACTGTGTAACGGTTTTTTGAAAATGTCTTTTTCATAGAAATATCTATTGAAATATATAATGAGTTTAATTTAAAAAAACTTTAAATTTAACGTTTTTAATTTATTTTTGAAAGATAGAGAGACAGAGCATGAGCAGGGGAGGGTCAAAGAGAGAGGGAGACACAGAATCGGAAGCAGCTCCAGGCACTGAGCTGTCAGCACAGAGCCTGACTTGGGGCTCGAACTCACGGATCGTGAGATCATGACCTGAGCCGAAGTTGGACGCTTAACTGACTGAACCACCAAGGCACCCCAAAATATATAATTAATTTATAATTTTTAAATCAGTTAATAAAGAAATACATTCCTTTAAGCATTTTTTAAAGGATAAAGGATGATTTTAATTATTTTATTCGAGAGAGAGAGGGAGAGACAGAGAGAGAGAGGGAGCGCACATGCGTGTACGTGTGGGCAGGGGAGAGGGGCAGAGGGAGAGAATCTTAAGCAGGTTCCATGTTCAGTGTGGAGCCCAACTTGGGGTTCAATCCCACAACCCTGGGATCATGACCTGAGCCGAAATCAAGAGTCTGATGCTCCACCGACGGAGCCACCCAGGTGCGCCTGGAAATACATTCCTCCTCTTTTTTTTCTTTCAATTTTGACCTCGAAGATGGAAAATACTGATAAGGGTAGCGCATAGAAAAAGCTCTGTGAGGGGCACTTGGCTGTCAGTGGGGCGTCTGACTCTTGAATTAGGCTCAGGTCACGGTTTCATGTTCATGGGCTCAAGCCCCGCGTCTGCTCTGCGCCGACAGTGCAGAACCTGCTTGGGATTCTGCCTCCCTCTCTCTCTGCCCCTCCGAGTGTGCACACGTGTGCTCTCCCTCCCTCCCTCCCTCCCTTTCTCTCTCTCAAAAATAAACAAACATGTAAAAAATGTTTTTTTTTAAAAAATGGAGCTCTTTGGGAGTCCTGAGTAATCTTTGAATGTAAAGGTGTTCTAGCCTCAAAAATTTGAGACTCGTTAGTGTAGTTAAAAAGAAAGTGGGTGTCAGATTTAAATTAGGAAGCCCGGCTTGAGGATATCAGGTGGTTGGCCAAAAATACCAAGCAGAGACGGCCAGCAATCCAGAGCAGACCTGGAGGGGCCTGTTAGGGCCCTTTCCCCACTGGAGCTGGTGTTCGGGAAGGGCCCTGGGGGCCGTGGAGGCAGCCGCCCTGCACGCAGGGCGGAGCCAGCGTAGGGCCTCCCATAGCCCGGCTTCTGGAGGGGTTTGCTCTGCCGCCCACGGTCAGGGTCGCGGGGTCAGGGCCGCGGGGTCAGGGTCGTGGCCTGTCCTGTGAGTGAAGGAACGTGGACCCCCGCGAGCATGGCGGGGGCAGGCAGCCGGAGCCTCTGCTGCAGTTCAGCTAGGGCTTAGTGCTTACCCGCCGTGTGCCCTGCCCCGCAGGCCCATGGCATCTTGTAGGACAGACAGACACATCCACACGGCTGTGTGCGCTTACAGGTGAGGCCGGCATGGCTGTGGGGAAACTGAGCGCCCACGTCGAGCAGGTAAAGTGTTGGCGTTGAACTGCACTTGCGCAGCCTGCGGATCACTCACGCTG
>PISW01006838.1:64393-101336 GCA_004023785.1 Mungos mungo
GGCAGAAAGAGAAGGAGAGAGAGAGAGGGAGAGGGAGAGGGAGAGAGGGAGAGGGAGAGAGACTCCCAAGAGACTCCGAGACACGGTCACCACAGAGCGTGAGGCGGGCTCCATCTCCCAACCCCGGGGTCATGACCTGAGATGAGAGCGGGCTGAGCCTCCCAGACGCCCCCGACTGTACTGTTTTGTTTCTCAGTTTTGATATTATTTCAGACTCACAGAAAAGTTGTAAGACCACGTCAGCGAATTCCCCTGGGCCCTTTACCCGGGTCGCCCCTGGTTTGCACGCTCCCTCGCCGCTGTGCCCCTTCTCTGTGTTCGCGTACGTGACTGTGTCGCTTTCTCCCCTGAGCCTTGAGGACATGCTGAAGTCTGTGCTCCTTCGGGCCTTGCGTGTGCGGCTCCTGCGACCAAGGACATTCTCTCACGCGACCGTGACTGTCATCAGTCCGTGGTGCAGTTAACGTGTTGCCATCGGTCCCAGCGGCGCCCGTTTATTAGCGACTTCGGCCCTCCCTGCCCCCACCCTGGGTCCCCATTGCCCTTACTGGCCTTGTCTGCGTAACCCCCTTAAATACAACGGAGCTTCTCAGCCTTTCAGTTTCTTGACCTTGACACTGTTTTATCGTGATGAGATGCGCTGATGTATTTAGCGCTTTGATGATTGTTAAGCGTGCAGCTCGGCGGCCTCTGGTGTGCGGCCCTCCGTCCGGGCGCCGCCGGAACCGCGTCATCTGCGCACACGGAAGCCCTGTGCCCGCCGACTCCCCGCTTCCCTCCCAGCCCCTGGCAGCCTGCATCCTCCTGTCTGTGGGTTTGTTGACCTTGAGGCTTTTCACGCGTTCGGGGCAGTTACTGTGTAGAAGGGCCTCGCAGGCGGATTCGGCCCGAGCGTCCCGGGTGGGAACGCGGCTGAAGGGCTGTGCTGTTTCCAGAGCGTCCGGTCGGAAAGCACGTGGTCTTGCTTCGTTGGTCATGTGATCCGCTGCCGTCCTTGCTTGTTTTCTTGCTCGTCGGGCCTCTTCCGGTTGCTGCCGCCGCCCCTCTGACACGGGGTTCTCACTCCCTGGCACGGTCAGTGCCCCCGGCTCCTGTGTCTCCCTGCCTTAGCCCCGGAGTCCGCCGCCTCCCCCCAGTCCTCGTCGTGGAGGACGGGCGTCGGGAGGACGGGCGTCGGGAGGACGGGCGTCGGGAGCAGGCTCTGGGCCCGGGGTCTGCTTCCAGCCGCTGCTGTTCTGTTGTCTGTGGGCCCCTCACCCTCAGCGGAGGACGTGGGGGGACACGTGGGGTTGCAGTCTGCGCATATTTGCTTGGGCTGCAAACTGCCAGCGCACAGAGGGAGCTCCAGCGCTGGCCGGCCCCTCCCGGCACGCGCCCCTCTGTCCGCTTCGCGGCCCCGCCACTTGCTTCCTGACGGTGAGGGTTTGGCTCCACGGCCCTCACGGAGTCACTTGCCCCGGACTAGGATGCGGGGGCGGGGGGGGGTTCTGAGTGGCTAGCCCACGGCACCTGGGGAAGCAGACCTACTGAGAGGTCAATGCTCACACTGTTGTTTGAGGCGCTCCGCGTACAGCGAGATGCCCCAGCCGTCACTGGGAGAATATGCTGTTGGAAGTGGGCTCAGGGGCACCTGGGGGGCTCATTTGGTTAAGCATCCAACTGGCTCAGGTCATGGTCTTGTGGTTTGTGAGTTTCAGCCTCACCTCGGGCTCTGTGCTGGCAGCTCAGAGCCTGGAACCTGCTTCGGATTCTGTGTCTCCCTCTCTCTGCCCCTCCCCTGCTCACAGTCTGTCTGTCTGTCTGCCTCTCTCTCAAAAATAAACAAACGTTAAAAAAAATTAAAAGTGAGCTTTCAGTGGGGAGCCTGGGTGGCGCAGTTGGTTGAGTGTCTGACTCTTGATTACAGCTCAGATCATGGCCCAGGGCTGTGGGATCGAGCCCCAAGTCAGGCTCTGCGCTGAGCACGGAGCCTGCTTGAGACTCATTCTCTCTTGTCTCTCTCTCTCTCTCCCCCCCTCCCCTTCTCTTTCTTCCCTCCCTCTGCCCCTGCTCATGCTCTCTTTCTCTCTCTCAAATAAATTTTAAAAAGTGACTTGCAGGGTTTCTCAGTGTCTTGTGTGGAAATAGTGGTTAATATGCACATTTAGTGCCACTTACATTTGTGGCCCGGAGCCCGGGATCAGGTACGAGCAGACACAGGACATGGGTGTGGCTCTGGAGGAATCTGTGTCTGCTTTGAGGAAAAAACATTCTTCTACGAAATAAAAGCGTGATGCAATGATGATGTCTCTGCACTTGAGTAGCAGGGCGGTGACTTTGGGGATCCTGCCTGCCTGCCTGCGGTGTCTGCGCGCCTGGGGCGCTTGGCGGAGCTCTGCGCTGGGTGCTCTGCGCTGGGCACGGCAGGGGCGGGGGAAGGGTGCAAGGGTGCGCAAGTCAGGTGGTGGGGGTGGGGGGAAGGGCAGTTAGGTCACACAATTGATTTATAGATTTCTGTGATTCAGCTAATATTTGTCTAGTGCCTTTCTGTGCCGGGCACTGTGCTGAGTGTGGGTGATTCATTGCTGAATAATTCCTGCTTTTTAGGCGTTTACCAGGTTTTTGGGAAGATGGGTTGACTCAGCCCAGGAGGCAGGGCGTTGGGGTGGCGGCCGCGGACGGAGTGCGGGAGGGGCTCCTGGAAGACGGCGTCAGGACCTGGAAGGGAGCAGAAATTGGCTGGGAAAGAAGGGAGAGGTTGGGGGGCTGGGGGGCTGACCCAGGCACCGAGGGGTGCAGACGCTGGGAGGGGAGAGCCCGGCCCCTGCGGAGGCGGGTCTCTCCGAGAGGGTTTCCCCTGTGCCACCTGTGCCCCACCTGGCGGATTCCCTCCGCTGCCTCCGCCACCCGGACGGCAGGTCAGCCCCGCCCTGTTCTGTCTGCGTCTCACACGGTGACGTTCCGTAGTAGGTGCTCGGTGGAGGCGGGCAGGAAACCAGGGTGGGGGCCGTGCGGAGGGGCAGGTGGAGGGGCGAGCCCTGGGAGTTTGGATGTTGTCTTGAGGACGGCTGAGAACTGTTTCAAAGCAGAGTCATGACAGATTCCGGGTTTAGAGAGGTTGCACTGGCTGCAGAGAGAGAGGACGGCAGGGAATGTGGTGTGTGTGTGTGTTAATGCGTGTGTCCCGCGCGTGTGTAGGTGTGTGTGAGGGAGGCGGCGTGGGTCGGCCACACTGAGGAAGGGGAGCCGGGAACCCAGGGGAAGCCACTGGGGAGCCTGCAGGCGGCCGAGCGCCCCTGGGACAGGACTGGGTCGCTGACCAGCAGAAGGACTGGGGGCCCTGCCGGCTGCTGGGGTGGGGGGCGAGCCACTGGGCACCTGGCGGGGGAGAGTGCGTGTCTGACTCTGCAGATTGGGGAAGGTTTTCTTTAAAGAGTGTTTCAGGAGGAAATGTTAAAAGTGTTGCTTAAGATGGTCCCCGGGCCCTGAGCCCTCGGCGTCCGTCTTCACCCATCCCCGCTGCACCCTTGACCTCGTTGGGGCCTGCGGGTGCTGTCGATGGGCCGGGCGGTGACTTGTTCCCCGGTGTCTTCTTGCGTAGCTGCTGCTTTTATCCTTAAAGGTTGATCAGACCATCAGTTCAAAGATCCATGAAAATAAAAGCGTGGCCGCGTGTGAATTAGACGACTCCTTTCCCCGCGCTGCCTCTGCGCCCTGCTCAGGCCCAGACTCCGTTTCTGTGGAGGCGGAGGCATCGTGGAGACACAGGTGTGCCGTTTCCTTCCTGTGACCGCGTCCTGAATACACCGGCGCGTCCCGCCACGTCCTTCCCCGTCACCCGCCCCGGGAGCGCCCCAAGGCTGGCCAGAGCCCGGGTCAGGGTCATACGGCCATGGGGCGTGGGACCCGGCGTGGAGAGCGGTCCCTCCCTGGACGCACACGGCCCCTCTCCTGAGGAAGCGCCGTCGCCTGGGCAGCAGGCAGGACGTTTGGCCCCGAAGAGTTTTGTCCTTTAAGTAAAACTCGAGGTGGGAGAGCTCTTAGTCCTTGAGAAACATTTTACCACTCTTACTGACGAAACCGAGTTCCCTGGAAACTTGTTTTCCTTCCGATTACACAACACACGTCGTTGTAAAATATTTAGGAAATGGGGGAAATGGAACAACGAAAATAAAAATGATAAGAAATCCACTAAGGCACTGTTAATATTTTGGTGTGTTTTCCACTTCTCTGTTTTCCCTCTTGCCCCCTCCCTGCAGCCAAGATTATACTGTGCATCATTAAAGGGTTACTTTGAATTACCGATTAAAGAAAGTTCATTTATTTATTTTTGAGAGAGAGAGAGAGAGAAAGCACAGCAGGAGAGAAGCAGAGAGAGAAGGAGACACAGAATCGGAAGCAGGCTCCAGGCTCTGAGCTGTCAGCGCAGAGCCCGACACGGGGCTCGAACTCATGGACCAGGAGATCATGACCTGAGCCGAAGTCGGGCTCGTGCCAGCGGAGCCGCCCAGGCGCCCTGCCCCCAGGATTACCTATTTTTGATGTCCTGCTCCTTGTAGGATCTGAGGCATGAAAATAAAATGGATACTCGGGAGCCCCCACGACACCCAAGACCTAGATCAGCATTAACGCTGTCCACCCACCAGCTTTAAAGTCTTTGCCTCTGGGAAGATAATGGGAGGCCATCCGTGACTTAGGATGGCCCGACGTGACGAGTTTTCAACTCTGCGAGGCTGTGAAGGCCGCACACGTTCGTTCGGCGGAAACCCGCCGTGGGACCTTGCACTCGGATCTCTTCCCCGCCGGTGATCGCGGTCCGATCCTCTGTCGTGGTGCCGGGCAGCGAGCGCAGCCCCGGGAGCCGGCGGTCACCGGGTCCGCAGCCGCTACGGCGCAGCCACCCTGTCGCCGTAGACCACGGCTGTCCCCTTCAGTGCGGCATTCAGTACCCCAGGTGCCGTCAGGTGGGCTCTGTGCAGGGTGCTGTCGCCAACTGCAGGCTGGCGCCGTGCCCCGGGGCGCTGAAGCCGGGGCCGAGCTGCGGCAGAGGGGCAGGCGTGTTAAATGCATTTCAACTTCTGTTATTTTCAGCTTCCACGAATCCGTGGGGATGTGCCCCGTGGTAAGTAAGGGGAGGAAGATCCCTACGGCTTTGTTCCGGGTCGTGCCCGCTGGGGGCCAGGTCTCCGTAGCGACAGCCCCTTTAGTGGCTGAACAACTCCCTGAGAGGTACTGTTTTACCCACTTACAACCGAGGAGGCTGAGGCGAGAGAGGTCAGATCACTTGCCGGAGGTCACGTACCCAGCGGAGCCCGGGTCTGGCCGCGGCCCACGCGCTCCTGCCCCTCGGGGAACGCGGGCTTCGGTGGCGGCCGGGAGGGCCCGCGCATGCGCCGTGAGCCGGGCACCGCACTCACCCGCCGCCCGCTCACTGTTTGCTGAGCACCGGGAAACGCCGCTGGCCTGCCCGTTTCTTGGTGGGAATGGGGAGGGAGTGTGGCCGGTCCCGATCTGTGGAAGCACTGTGATATCGTGCACGTGCAGAGCAGCGAGGCGGCTCAGACTAGTGATGCCGAGATGCCTGACTAGTGTCACTCGGTGGGAAGCAGTGGTGTGACCACGTCCTGGGAGAGGGTCTGGAAGAGTAGTCGGCTTGAGGACAGGTCCTGGAGGAGGTGGGCGTGGCCGGGAGGTGGAGGGAAGGCCCTCCCAGGGAGGAGTGTGGGTGGAGACCAGTGTCAGTAAAAGGAGGGTCTTTTGAGAGTGCAGTGGGGACAGTGTGGGTGGCCGTGGCAGGGGCACCCCACAGCCATGCCCTGTGTGCCTGGTGGAAGGCTCGGCCTCTTCCCCAGGTAGGGAGGGACGAAGACCAGCTCACAGGCCTGGGGAGGCGGAAGAAGGACGGGCCGGGGTGTGGGGTGTGTGGCGGGATATTAGCCTGGGGAGCCTGGGGGAGCCCGGGGGACAGGGGGCCGGTTGGAGGGAGAAGGGGAGGCTGCCTGGGGTGAGGCGGAGCTCTCCGCGCGTGCAGAGCCACGGGCCTGGGAGCCGGGTCTTTAAAGGCCTGAATGTAGGGTAAGGAGAGGATGTTTATGGGGTGCCTGGGGGGCTCCGTCTGTTGAGGGTCCAACTTTTGATTCCAACTCCGGTCATGATACCAGGGGCCTGGGATGGAGCCCTGTGTCGGGCTCTGTGCTGAGCTTGGAGCCTGCCTAAGATTCCGTCTCCCTCCTCTGCTCTGAGTGCACCCCCCTCCCACTTCCCTCAAAACAAGAAAGGACACTTAATCTCTGAGGGATTTTGAGTAGGATGGGCTGTGAGGTGTGGAGTAGAAGTCTGAGAGGAGGGAACCATGGGCCTGGGGAGTAATCTGGAGAAAGAAGAACTCTATGGTGGCTTTTCTTTTCGTTTCTTTTCTTTTTTGAACGGACTCTTTTTTATGATAGTTTTAGATTTATAGAAAAATCGAGACGATGGAGTTCCCGTATACTTTGCACCCTGTTTCCCCTCTTCCTAATTTCTTACAGTAGGGATGGTACGTATTTCAATCAGTATGGATACATTACTATCAACTAAAGCCCACACTTTATTCAGATTTCCTGTTTTTAGGTGTCCTCTTCAGTCTGCCCCAGGGCCCCACCCAGGCCGCCAGGCCACGTTTAGCTGGCTTGGGAGGAGCCCCGGGCAGGGATGTGGTAGACCGGCCCTCCGCTGGGGCACGTCTGGTGGTTTTCACCCGGTAAGATAGGGTTATAGGTTGAGGAGGAAGAGCTTGGAGGGAAAGTGCCCTTAGCACGTTATGTCATATCCAGTATCGCTGCTCTCGGCCTGACGTGTCACCGTGGATGTGACCTTGATCCCGGGGCTGAGGTGGTGAGTGTTAGTTGTCTCTACTTGCCCATCCCCCCCAGCCCCCACCTTATTTATATGTGGCTAGAAATACTTCCAGATGTAACTATCTCTGTATGAAGCTAAACGTGCATTTATAGTGATGTCTTCAAGTCGTCTTTTTTTTCCTTCAATATTTTATTTATTTTACATTTATATTTATTTATCTTGGGGGAGGGAGACAGAGAGGGAGAGAGAATCCCAAACAGGCTGCGCACCATCAGCACAGATCCCGATGCACGGCTTGAACTCAGGAACCGTGAGATCATGACTTGGGCCGAAATCAGGAGTTGGATGCTTAACCGACTGAGCCACCCAGGCGACCCTAATCTCTTCTGCTTTTTAAAGTTTTTTGTTGTGCTTAAATCTGGAACCAAGAGAGCAGTCACATAGCGTGAACTCGGAGAAAGGCTTGCTTCTGGAGGAAAGCTAATGCACTCGGCTTCGGACGGGGTCAGTTTGAGGTTCCCCTAAACTTGAAGGCATGAGTCGAGTTTGGAGAAAGAATTTTGGGAACTGACTCCAGAGGGGTCATGCTCGATGGAGGTTCTTGGAGGGGGAAGAGGGAGGCTGTCGGTCAGGAGGGTCAGTCAGTTGGGAGGGGGGAGCACGCTTAGCAGAGGCTGAGGACGAGAGGGACTTGTTTGGGAGGAGGTTGGCCCAGAGCCTTTCGTGAGCGCTGCGCTTGCCGTCTGCCCGTCCATCGCCCCTTCCGGTGAAACTGCTTCCCCTCTTTAGTCCTGGCTCCTCCCGAAGGGGCGGCCTTGGTGGGCCCCGCGGCGCTGCCCCATCCCGGCTGCGCCCGAGCGGACCAGGGTTGGACGCCGACCCAGGGGCAGCCCCTTCCGAAGGCTGACGGGCGTGAGAAGACGGGCCGGACTGGTCTCGTCTTCCCGGAACCATTGGCCTGGGAGACCTCCGTGGGAACAGAGTCGGGCTGGGCCGCCAGAGGTCACAGTGTGCCTCCCGTTATGGGTGAACGCAGCCTGCGGGGACGCAGGGTGTGGGGACAGGAGGCAGGGGGCGCGGCGAGGGCGGGGTCCCACCCTCTCTGCGCTCAGGGCCTTTGGCTTTCTTCCGGATCCTGTTCGAGGCGCCCGTACAAAACATAGTTGCTGAGGCTCACTGAAGTGACACTCAGGTTTTCAAGTTTATTTTTAGTAAACTTCACTGAAGCCCAATGGAACACTTCACATGTTAAGTGCCCCGTGAATTGTCACAAAGTGATCAGACACGTGACCAGCACGCAGCTCGGGAAACAGAAGGCAGCAGCGGGGACTAGCCGTGCTGGGACCCCTCTCTGGCCTCCGTCCTGCTGGGAAGCCGCTGTCCTGACCTCTGCTCCCGGGCTCAGCCTCGTCCCGCTGTCCCGCACGTGCTCATCTGCTCTCTGAGTGAGGCTTTCAGAGATCTGGGTGGTTCCGCAGGTTTGTTGTCTGCTGAGGAGCGGGCCCAGGAGTCCGAGCCCTGATCTGACCCGACCCAGGAGGCCCGGCTTCCACCTTCTCCTTAGTCCATCCTCGGTGTGGCCTCGGGTGAGATTCCTTGTCGGTTTAAAGTCCCTTCTTACGGAGACTCCGAAAATCCTGATGGACGTTTTCTAAAAACGGAAGAGGCAGCTGTGTTTTTATCTAAGACACTGGGCTTGGCGTCAGACTGACCTTGGCCCAAGCTGGTTTCTTTCCTGCTGTGCCCTTGGCCTCAGTCCTGCTGTTCACATCTGGAAGGTGAGCAGGATTGGGAGGCTTGCCCGGGAGAGTATCTGTGAAGCCTGGGGGCTGCTGCTGTGTGGTCTGGTGCCCAGGTCGCGGGCACAGGTGCTGGCCCGGGTGCTGGCCCAGGCCGCGGGCACAGGCGTGGGCCCAGGTCTGGGGCGCAGCGAGTGACAGCTCTTCTTACCTGGAGGGGTGGGACCTGGGCACCTACGGGTTTCCGCTGCACACCCCTGCTGCGGAGCTGCTAATGAGCTCGGTCCCGTCCTTGTGCGGTGGCTTAAACATCAACTATTTGGAGGAAAAAGAGTGGAAATGGCCTCCTGTTGAGACAGCGAGCTGTGCCTACAGGTCCCATCAGTCGGGACGGGGGAGACGCGGTTCAGGTGACCGCCCCCGCAGGCCATAGTGGGCAGCCTGAGCTGTCTGTGGGTCTTCTTTTTCCTGTGACCCTTCACAGCGATGCCGGCCCTTCCCTGGGAGGGTGTGGGCTCGCCTGAGACGCCCGCCCCCCCGCGGGGGCGAGTGAGGTTTATCAAAGACGAGACTTCATGACGGGCTTCCCGCTCATCCTCGGCTGTGCGCCTTCCCGAGAGCGGAGGCTCCTCCCAAGCCATCGCGGCGAGGACAGGGGCGCTCACTGCGAGCTCTCGCGGTCTGTTTAGACGTCAGATTCGTTTCATTCAGAACAGGGGTTCTCATAGAAACAGTTCTGGGGCTCTGCCGGGTCAGGCTGGGAGGAGAGGACGCTCCGTCCCCTTCTGTCTGGTGGAGCCGCCCTGGAGACGGAATGCTTTGTTCCAGCCGCGTCTGGTCTGCGAGCCGCTGCGGAGGAGGCCTGCCTGCCCTTCCTCCTCCGGGTTCCTGCCCGCAGGTGGGCTCCCCAGCTGGGGCTGCCCCGCGCCAGGCGGCCAGTCCTTCGGCCCTCCTGGGGCCCGCTGGGAGGGGGGTGTGGGGGCTGACCCGGAACTCGAAGGCCTGGCACTGACCACTGGACTTTGGAGCTGTGCCCGAAGCCACGTTTCTGTGTCCCCGATTTGGTTCTTTGTCTCCCGGTGATCAGCACTGGGCACCTGCTTCCGGTGCAGCCCTCCCCGCGTGGACAGCACCCAGACCCGCTCCCGACTCCCAGAGCTGGCGTTCCTGCGTGATGCTGGCTTGCTAATACTCTCCTGAGGTTCAGTGTTGGGTGCCCGCAGGCTCCCTGGCCGGCCTCTCCCTGGTCTGGGGCCCCGCAGCCCAGGGTGTCCCGCAGTGACCCCGCGTCCCCCTGGGCCCCGTGTGCTGTGTCCACCCCAGGTGCTGAAGAGCGTGCCTGCAGGGGGCTTGGAGATCGCCGGGTGCCCCCGGCTCCGGGCCCTGCCCCGCACGCTGACCCCCCTCTGTCCTGGGGGGGGCGCGGCCGGGAGCCCCTTCTCGGCCCTGGCCCTCGGAAGCCCATCCAGGGCGCGCTTGTTTACGATACGTTTGCCGGCGCCTGTTAGCGACTCAGGTCACTACATGCAGCGGGAGCTGGAGGACCCGGTTTATGATCTGGTTTATTGCCTGATTAAATTACCGGTGGTTTTCACTTAACTAAACATATTTTCACTTAAGTAAGTGTATTTGAGAAGTAGTTGCCGGATTGTGCCTGATATCTTTTCTCTTTGAGAAGAGTTTCATGCTCCGTAGATTAAGGCTCATCCTGTAGATTATTTTTATTCTTCGTTCGTTGGCTTGAACAAGGACATGTGTCCTGAAAGGAGCACGTTAACGTTTTCATAAATGGCCTGATTTTAAGGCATCTTTGTGGAATCGTGAGCCTGCTTTTACAAACTCCAGGAATAAGAAATCGAAGCAAATGCAGAAAACAGGCATTTTAGGATGATTGCGGTTTCCTGTAAGAATGTTCATGAAGGCGCCGTTCATTCACCCCCGAGCGGCTGAAGGGCTGCAGGCGTCCTCGCCGGCAGAGGGTGGCGGCGTCCTGGTGCCGCGGGCGCTCCGCGTCCCCGCAGCTCAGTGAGGACCGTGAGGTTGTGCTGCCCGTGCGCCTGTGGGGAGGTTCCCACGCATATTGTCAAGTTAAACAAAACGGCAGTAAAACCCCCAGGACAGGGCGTCGAGCAGACCCCGTGGTGCGGCCTCACTCGTGCTCTTGGAAGGCCGTCGTCCGCGTGACAGCCACGCTCGCCCGTGTGACGGTCCGGGACGGTGCACACGGCCCCCGGGGACGGGGGAGCGGTAGAATTCTCCTTATGAAACATTTCATTTCCCTGGACTTAATTTTTCAAACATTCTGCATGATTTTTTTTTAATGTTAATTTAAAAAAAGCCCAGCGTCGGTCCTCTGTCGGCAGAGGGATGGAGGTGGTCTTGAGGCAGGATTGCATCTTCAACTTGTCACGTTGTCCCTTCAAGCACTAGCTGTCCCTCCCTCCCGTGCTGATTTACATTTCACTCCGTGTGTGTTACAAACCCCACGCTACATTGTTACTGTTTCTCAAAAGAGCCAACTACCGTCTAAAGAAATTTAGAAAAACGTCTTTCCTATTTGCCCCCCTGTTTCACCGCCCTGCCCTCCCTACTCCGTGCGGCTCTGGGTTAGAACCTGGTCTCCGTTTTCCCTGCGTGGCCCTGGTCTGCGGCGGCGCTTTCCTCCGAGTCCTCAGCCTCTGGCTGCCGGGAGCGGCGGTGTCGGTGCCGTTTCTTCCCTGTGTGTCCAACCCCGCTTTGACGTTCTCCCTCCCGCGCGTCAGGCTTCCATTGTCCTCACGGGACCTGCGCTGTCGGCCTTGGCTTTGGTCCCTCAACGGGTCATTTGTCTTTTGTTCCTCCAGCTACTTCTAAAGATGTTTCTCGCTCGTCGGAATTTAGCGTTTTCATGATCACACACCTTGTTTTCTTTGTGATTAGCCTGCTCGGGTCTCCTGAGATTCTTGGATCTCACCAAGAGTTTCCACCAAAATTTTGGAAGATGTGCTGTTTCGATTCTTGCCCACAATCCGCCCCCGTCTCCCCTTCAACCCGCTGCCCCTCCACCTCTCCTCCAGCTGCGTCTGTTCCAGATGCCTGACCTCCCCCGAGGCGCTTCCCCCTTGTTTCCGGGCGGGTCCCTTCTGGGCCCCGTCTTCAGCCTCTCACTTCCCCTTCCACGTCTTCAGCCTCTCACTTCCCCTTCCGCGTCTTCAGCCTCTCACTTCCCCTTCTGTGGCCTGTGATCCGTCCTCACGCCCATCCAGTGTCTTTTCCGCTCAGATATATTTTTAGTCTCGAGAAATTCTACTTGGATCTTTTTATGATTTATATTCCTTCCTTTATGTTGATGTTTTCCTTTAAGTCTTTGAACAAATTTGTACCATTTTAACACTCTTACCTGTTACTTCCATCATCGCTCATTTCTGGGTCTGTGTATTAACTGCTTTTCTCCTTTTTATGGGTCACGTTTTCCTGCTTTTCTTACATCTAGAATTTATGGTTGAAGCTGGATATAGTGAATGTTGCACGGTGGAGTGTCTGGTATTGTCTTCATTTATTTTTTAAGTTTTTAAATGCTTATTTTTGAGAGAGAGCGAGCGTGTGCCAGTGTGCAAGGGTGTGCAAGTGGGGGAGGGGCAGAGAGAGGGAGACACAGACTCTCAAACAGGCTCCAGGCTCCGAGCCATCAGCACAGAGCCCGGCTCGCGGCTCGAACTCTTGAACCGTGAGATCATGGCCTGAGCCGAAGTCGGCTGCCCAGCCGACTGAGCCCCCAGGCGCCCCGGGTGTTGGGTTTTGTTCGGGAAGCCAGTGGTCTTGGAATCAGCTTCATTTCTCGAGGCTTATTTTCCAGCTTTGTCAGAGCGGGTCCAGGCCTGGGGGGCGGGCTGTGGCCCGCAGGCCCTCCCTGGCCCCGGCTTTGTAGGTGGAGCCCGTGGGAACGTAGCCGTGGCGCTGCCGTCTGGTGTTTCCCGGGCGCGGCGTCGGGTTGGGGGGAGACCGCAGGGCCGCAGGGCGGTCCTCACAGGAGCGACGGGCTGGTCCTTCATCTAGTGAAGGCTTTGCTCCGGGTCTCCGTTAGTCCTGCGCCTAAGGTGCAGCCTTCCTGGGCTTTCGGCGGAATGTTCTGGGTGTTCCGTGAGGTCTCTTCATTCGGACTGGGTGGACCGCGGATTCCCAGCCTCCCCCAGTCGTTGCTCCCGGCTTGGCCTCCCGCGGGCTCGCCGACTGCATGCTCAGTCAGGTGCCGGCCGAGAACACGAGGGCCCCGCAGATTTCTGGAGCCCCCTCTGTGTCGCTGTCCCCCGCTTTGGCACTCCGGCCCGGCCGGCCCGGCTCTGTGGACTCTGCGCTCCGTGTCCTCGGCTCGGCGTCCCCCTGCTCTGCTCGGTGACCTCGGGGCTCCTGTGCTGCATGTTGTCTGATGTCTGGAAAAGCGCTTTACACGTTTTGCTCAGTTGTCTGGCTGTCTATGGTGGGAGCGCGTGTCCGGTGTGGTCCCTCCGTATTTCCCCGAAGTGGGCATCTTCCTCAGGGTGACGTGGGTGAGCCACACGGGGGCCACGGGGGCCACGGGAGGTAGGAAGTTTGAAGAAATGGCTGTTGCACTGGAGCTGGATCACCTTTTATTAAGTAGATGGGTTGGTCGCTGACTCTTCACCATTAGTAAACGGCCACGTGTTCGCGTCCTTTCACGGAACCCGATTGTCCCCAGTAGCTTTTCACTTTCCAGCCAAATGTGGCCTGAAAATTTCCAGATTACCCTGGTGCATCGAGGTAGTAGATCAGAGTTCTTGGCGGTCAGCTTGCGGACCCGCAGCCAGCTGCCTCTCGGGCTGCTGAGGGTCCCTTCCTCCTGAGAGACACGTGTGCGTTTCATTCGCCTCGGACAGCCAGGTCGGTCAGGGGGTGAAATGGAAGTAATTGTTTAAGGTGTAAGAGGATTTACGAATAAAATCCTTTCCTGTTTTGGTGTGAGAGATCTAAATCGGGCCCTTCGTCACGCCGCCTTAGAGCGCCGGAGGTAGAAATCCTCTTTCGGTGTAAATAATCATTACAGCCTTGGGAGGGATTGGCTAATTGCTCTTTCCATTAGTTTTATTTAAGGGTTTTTTTCCCTCATCTGATCTGCTTTGCTTTTCTTTCTTTTACAAAATTATGAGGTAATGAATGCATAAAATTCCTATTTACAGTTTAATCATCATTCTAAAAGCCCGCACCTGTGTTCCCCTGCCCAGGTCAGGAATAGGCCACTGCTGTCCCTCAGGGTCCCCGTGTCCTGCCCTCATCACTGTCCTCCTTCCTTCCAAGACTCAGACCCTGTTCTCTTTTGGGTGATCTTATTTCTTCTGTTTTTCTTTCCTTTCCTTTCCTTTTCTTCTCTTTTTTCTTTTCTTCCTTTTTCTTAATTTTAGAGAGAGGTTGCAAGCGGGGAGAGAAGGGCAGAGGGAGAGAGAGAGTCTGAAGCAGGCTCCACGCTCAGCGCAGAGCCCAACACAGGACTCGATCCCTCGACCCTGGGATCATGACCTGAGCCGAAATCAAGAGTCGGACGCTCAGCTGCTGGGCCACCCAGGGGCCCCCCGTGTAGGTGTTTGTGCGCGTGGTGTGTGGTAGGAGGCAGGGCCCGGGTCCTCGTGAGCTTTGCTGGGAAGCTTAGCCTTCCCGTCGGCTGCAGGCTGTCAGGAGTCAGGCGGCCGAGGTCGGGCAGGTCTTCTGGGGCTTTCTGTTCATCCTCATCAGTCAGCCCTTAATTAATTCCCGGGCCGTACGGAGCAGTGTGTGAGGGAGGTCCTTGCACTTGGTTCCTGCGAGAATGTCTTGGCTCTTTTCTTTTGCTGTTCATACAAGTTGAGGAATTAGTTTGCAAGTTCAAAGAAAGAAAATCTGTCGGACATGGATGGAGATTGCTTTGAGCCTGTATTGCAGTTTGGGGAGATTTGATGTCTTTACAAAACCGAGCGCTCTGGTCCCCGAGCGGAGCGTGCCTGCGTTGTTTAGGAAGGTCTGCCATTTCCCTCAACAGAGTTACGTGCTTCTCCCCGCGGAGCGTTGCTGGTCTTTTGTTGGGTTTCTTTTAGGTGCTTGATGTCATTGTGATGCTTTCCTAAATAGCATCTTTTAAAAACCGAATTGTTCAGCCGTATTCAAAATTTCTTCTTGCTGGCGTCCGAGGACACAGGTTATTTTTGCGTATTGTTTTATTAGCAGCCTTCGCGGCGTGGCCCACGCACCCAGCTTCCTCTCCCCGCCTCACGCGTGTGCACGGCTGCTGGGCGGGAGGCGGGGGTGTGCACACAGTGGCCGGGCCTTGGCTCCCTCCGGGCTCGGGACGGTCCCGCCACAGGGCCGCTGGCCAGCTGTCCTCTCTCGGCCGCTGTCCCCCAGACACACGGCAGCCCTGGGCACCAGCTTTCCCTGTGCACCCGGGGGCGCCGCCCGCTGTGCTGCCTTCCCTGTGGCTCTTGGGGCGGTTCAGGCTTCATGGGAACTCTTGAGCCACAGAAAATGATCCCTCGACGTGGGGACTGCCTGTTCCAGGAACTCCTGTTAGGACCTGCCGATGAAGCCACATAATCCTAAGGTTTCCTTTGTAAAAAGAGTTTTTAAAGTTATGATTTAGGTTTTTAAACCGGCATTTTGTTGTTTTAAGTCAGTTTTGGGAAGTTCATGTTTTAGAGGACACGGCCCGTCGCATCTGGGTTTCCTGTTGTCCGTGGTTTCATCCTGGGACCTTTCAAACGCCTGTGGGTTGTGGTCCTGTTCCCTTTGAATTCCCGACATGGAGTATTCTTCTGTCCACTGCTTCCCCCATTTTTGCCAGAAGGTTGTCCATTTTATTACCCTTTCGAATAAGCACTTCTGGGCTTTGTTGATACGCTTTCGCATGCTTGTCAACATTTCATTCATTTATTTTTAAGTCTTATCATTGGATTTACTTTATTGCCTTTCCCCCATTCTTGAGGAGGAAATTCTTGAGATGGATACTTCTTAATTCCCAGTCACTTGTGCTTTCACACATAGGCGCGTTATTACAGAATTTTAATAATAAATTATGTAAATATATAAATTAAATGTTTATTAGCTGCAATGAATCTTGACATGTATTTTTTTTTATCATTCAGAGTATTTTCTAAATTTCACTTTGGCTGTATTGATTTGTGAGTTATTTAAAAGCGTGCTGTGTGGTATTTAAGCATAGAGGGATTTTCCTAGGGTTGGTGTTTGATTTCTTTCTTTATTGCATTTTGATCAGAGAACGTCTGTCTGGTTCGATCGAGGAAGTAGCAGGTGCGCGTGCGGCCCTACCGACCAGTGTGAATGGCGCCCCCTGGTGTTGAGGAGCAGGCGACGCGTACAGCTCCGTGTTGGTGCACCTGTGCGTGTGCGTTCTGACGTTTAGTCCTTGGAAATTTGTTGAACTTTGCCGTAAAGACGTGTCTGCGGGCAGTATTGGGCGTGTTCCTCGTGTGCTCGGAGGTGAGGCTCACCACTGACGTCGGTGCCACGGCTGTCTGCGGGCAGTGCTCCGGCCCCGAGTTCTGCTCGTTACCGGCCGCTGGGGCTTCCGTCCGTCAGCGAGAGGTAAACACCGTGAGTGTCGACGTGTCCCGCCGGTTTGAGGTCTGTCTGTGTCACGAGGCGATGTTATGATGCCACACGCCGTTGAAACGTGTCTCCTCGTGCGTGGGAGTCTGTTGTGACAGAGTCACTCTCTGTCCCCGCAGCACTTTCTGCTCTGAGGTCGGTTGTGTCCCATTAGCATAGTCACGTCATGTTCTCTTGTTTGGAGTTTGCACTGATTATCCTCCCGTCTCCTTATTTATGTCCACCTTTCTGTATGCTTACATTTTTCATATTTCTGTGAACAAGTTGTAGACAGGGTGAAATCAAACCTCGTCTGACTTTTGTCTCTTAATTGGAGCATGTAGTCTGTTCACCTTTATTTGGGCTTAAATTTGCCATCTTGGTTTTTTTTTTTTTTTTTGTCTTGCCTGCAGTGTTTCTTTCTTTTTTTTAAATATACCTTTTTATGGATTGAAAGTATTTGTTAGTTTCTTTGTCTTTACTATTTTTGAAGTAATTTACCCTTTTTCTTTTGTGGTAGTTCCCTAGCAATCACAGTGGTAATGCTCGAAAACAGTGGAAAGTCACCCCAGGCCCCTGCACCCTCCCTGGACCACTTAGGAGCGGCGTCCACGGAGCGTCGCCGTGTCTTCTGGCCTTCAGCGCCCCGGGGCGGCTGCTGCTCTTGCACTGCGCGGCCAGCGCGCTCTCAGGCTCAGACACGTGTTCCTGACCCTCGGTTCTTTACCCCTTTTGCCTCTCAGACCTTTCCCGTGGGGTCACTCTTGTTTTGGCTGAAAGATTTTGGCATTCCCAGTCACAGGGCCTGCGATGCCCCTTCCCTTTGTTAATCCGGACGTTTCTTTGTTGAACCCTAGTTCTCACTGGGACACGCTCCCTGGGCCCAGAGTCAGGGGTTGGGGGTCTGCGGCAGCGTGAGGGCCGCACCGGGCCGGCGCCTCCGGCTTCATCGGTGCCGGGAACAGGCCGATGGCGCGCTGCTCTCTTTTCCGCGGTTCTCCTCCACGTTCCCTCCTGTTTTGTTCTCTTGTGCTGCACTCTCGACAGTTTCTTTTTTTTTTTTTTTAACGTTTATTCATTTTTTGAGACGTAGAATGAGGAGAGGCAGAGAATGAGGAGGGGCAGAGAGAGAGGGAGACCCAGAATCTGAGCTGTCAGCACAGCCTGACGTGGGGCTCGAACCCACACACTGTGAGACCATGACCTGAGCCGAAGTCAGACACCTAACCGACTGAGCCCCCAGGCCTGTGGGCAGTTTCTTCTTTTTTATCAAGTTCACGCCATCTCTCTTAAGCTGCATCTCTGCCGCTGCTGGTCATCCACTGACACAGATGTAGAAACAGAGAGAGAAGCATCTCATCCTTAGGCATTAACAGCAAAGTATATTCAGTAGGACTTGGGCTAAATTAAACGTTTAAACAGGCTACATTTACTGAGTTAGTGAATTAGAAGGAGGTCGAAAAAATATTTGAGTTCAAAATTGATAGTGGATTAATTTGAGTATAAATAGTCACAGTTTCCAAAATAGTCCTGTGTATTCCAGGCTTTCCAGTTATTTCCGCAGACTTATGACCCTGTGTGACAGAAGGTCATGGGGTTAGTGGTCACTGATAGACACACACACACACACACACACATACACACACATACACCCTCAGAAATGGCAGGGCACGTGCAGATGTGATCTGTGAAGCGCGGGGCCCAGCGTCCCGCCCCGGGGGTGGGGGGAAGCCGCACCCACATTCTCGGGTTTTTAGGATGCTCCCCCCTTCCTGCCTCCTGTCTCCACCGCCTGGGGCTCTGATCCCCTGACAGTTGGCACCTCTCTGCCCTGCAACATAAATTCCCGTCTGATGTAGTTTGCTATTTCGTTATCTTTACCTTAAAAAAAAAACAAACGTAACGAGAAGAAGCAATGTCCGAGATTTGGAAGGTCAGTAGTAATCGGGGGGAACAGGAAGTGCTCGAGTGGATTCCGGAGATTCCGCTCCTGTGTCTTCCCCGGAGGGGGCTCCTGCTCCTGTCGTCACATTGTTGTCTTATGTTCTGGTTTTCTACCTTGTTGTGTTTACCTCCTCATATGTTGGTTCTTTCTGAGAGCCACGTACTCTTTTTCCTGGTTTTTAGTGGTTCTGTGTTAATATGTAGTTTATTTACCCGTTCTTGGGTATTTATTTGGGTCTTGTCTTGCGTGGATCCCTTACCCCCCATCTGGTGAATCATTTCGTTAGCGCAGAGCCCAAAGTCGCAGCCCCGGGGGCGGGAGAGTGGGGGGACGGCCCGCAGCCCCCCGTGCTCGCCCGGGCTCTCCGCTGCCCCTGCCGGGCCGGCCTGTCCTCAGGGACGCGCTTTCCCTGCCGCTCGTTTTTCCAGGGCTGGCGACTGCTGACTTGGCCGCAGGCCGTGGGTTCGCGGCAAGGTGCCCCCGTCTGGGTTCGCAGTGAGAAGCAGTATTGATCCTTCCATTTTGGGGATCTCCGCGGAGCGACTGCCCCCGCCGCTGTGAGTCCCGCTGGAGCGGGGTCCCCTGCTGGTGGCGGTCCTCTCCCGCGGCCCTGCGGACTGTGGCCCCGGAGCCCCGGGTGTTAGCCCTGCTGCGGGCTCGGAGGGTCGCTCCCTCGTCCGCGGTGTCGTCCCGGGAATGTTCAGGAAGCGCTCTGAGGCGCTGCCGTCTTGTCCCCGCTTGGTCCCTCCGTGAGGGGCGGCGCGGTGCGAGGTCCCCGGGGCCTGGGGCCAGCCTCCCATCGCGTCTGCGGCGTCCCTGCTGCCCGAGCCTCCGGTTTCACGGGCGACACGACAGCCGTGCAGCCCGCCTGTGCGAGGAGGGGCCGGGTGTCCGCGCCCGCGGGTCCTGGGGTGAGCACGGCAGGCCGGGAGGACGTGCTCGGTGTCGCCTCCGCTGTGCAGGGGTGTGTCCGCGTGCAAGGCGGGGCCCTCACCGGCCTGGTGCACACCCCTACGTCGTTTAGGATTTTTACCGACCGGCTTACATGTATACGACCCATGCCCGAAACTCTGCCTTTAATCCCTAAATTGAATAAATGTATTTTTCTTTAATATACATTCTGTCTACATACCATTATCTTACTATAACCGGTGCCTGCGAAGGTTAGTTGAAAGATGAAAATAACTCTTCCCAGTTAAACAAAGTGTTTTGTTTTATTTTTAATGACATAGGCAGATTCTCACGAGGGACTAAGTGAGAAAAAGTTGCATCTAAAACTGCTTGTACTGGGGCGCCTGGGGGCTCAGTGGGTTGAGCGTCCGACTTCGGCTCAGGTCATGATCTCACGATTGTGGGTTCGAGCCCCATGTTGGGCTCTGTGCTGACAGCTCGGAGCCTGGAGCTTTGGATTCTGTGTCTCCCTCTCTCTCTGCCCCTCCCCTGCTCATGCTCCATCTCTCTCTCTCTCTCTCTCTCTCTCTCTCTCTCTCTCTCAAAAATAAACAAACATTTAAAAAACCCTGTATTGTGTGGTATAGAGAAAATGAGATTTTTCTTTCATAACCAGCATGGCTGTAGAGTCATTTTAGAATTATTTGTCACCTAGCGATCAGAACCGAGTCCTGCGCTCCTGGTACTGGCTGGCTGGTTGAGGAGGGGGCTTGTCCCCGGAAGCCCCTCGGCGTCCATTGGCCTGGGAGGCCCTGTCCTGCTGTTGCTGGTTGGCGTGTCCTCCATCGGAGAGTTCCGTGAGCACTGTTTCCGGAGTGTCGGACCCCTGCCCGGAGGCCGCTCCTGCTGGGACAGAGCCAGGATCCGGGCCTCAGCGTCATCTCATTAGATCTGGTTGCTCTGTCTGATCTGGGCTTTTTTTTTTAAAGTTTATTATTTAGAGAGAGAGAGACAGAGACAGCATGAGCCAGGGAGGGGCAGAAAGAGAATCCCAAGTAGGCTCCACACGATGGGGACCGGAACTGCGAGATCGTGACCTGAGCGGAGACAGACCCGGACGCTCCGCCGGCCGAGCCACCCCGGCGCCCCTGTCTGGTCTGTTTCTGGTTCCTGATTCCTTTCTCCGGCTCACGGTCCGGTCCAGCTCTGCCATCCAAGAATCGACGGCTGACATTCTGAACCTTTTCATCAAGTGACAGATAAGAGCGTAGTGTAGGATGTGACCGGGGAGGCCCGGAATCACACCCTCGGGAGGCCCCCTCTGTCGGCCCCGGCCCTCCGGGGTCCCGGGGGATCGTGCAGCACCCTGTCTGGCTTCCGGATGTTGTCCGTGAGCTGCGTTGGAGAAACACGTCGATGGAAAGGGCATGGCTGCTGGTCGCTCTCTTTCTGGGCGAGAAGAGACGTTTCCGCACGTAACGGTGTGCCGGGCGCGGCGGCGTCTGTGCGCTCAGTCCTTTCCCTCCCAGTGGCCGGTGAGGCGGAGACCCATCCTGCAGAGGAGGCCCAGTGGCCCGGGTCACACCGCGGTGGTGGCGCAGCCCGCGCGCGCCCCCGCAGCCTGGGCCCCCGGCGTCGGCCTCACCAGGGCCCCGAGGGAGTGTCGTCCCAGGAGGGGCAGTGCTTGCCATTCATCCCCAGGAGGACGCGCACGTGAGGAGGGCGTCCGTGTGAACACCTTTCTCGCCTCTGCAGACAGATCTAGGCGGTTAGTTATTGAAGGCGAAACGGGACTTAACAGTGTGACGCGCTGCCAACAGTGACCAGATCAAAGCCTGAATGTCCTCTTTGGCTGTGTTAATAGAGGGTGACGTCCAGAGTGAGGGAGGGGATAGTCTTTTCTGTTTATCAGCTCTGTGTGTGTGCCTGCGTGCGTGCGTGCGTGCGTGCGTGTGTGTGTGTGTAAGGATTTTCTCTAAAAGGAGCGCTCCTAAACTGGGATTGATGCCGGGTGCTGGGCCAGGGCTGTGGGGGGTCAGGGTGGCGTCCGCAGGGGGGAGGGGGGCGCAGAGTGGGGCAGCCGACGCTGGCGTGGCTGTCAGCCTGGTGTGGGGTGGACGCGGCTCTTACCCGCGTTTGCAGAACCGGGGGATGAGGGTGGAGGACGTGAAGTAATCTGCGCAAGGTCCCCGCGCTCAGGCCTGTCTCCCACGTGGAGGGTGGACTGAGGTTTTGACCCGGGTGACAGGGCAGGCTCGGGTCCTCCGTCCGGCCCCCCGCAGCTCCGGTGCGCGTGCCCGCGCCTTTTCCGCCGGAGTCGGCGCTGTGTCAGGGCCCAGGAGAGAGGACAGCACGTCGGGCTCCCGCAGGGGGGTGTCCGCAGGGGGTGGGCAGCGGGGGGCCTGGAGGAACCTGTCACCGGACGCAGGCCCCGGGGCTGGGGACCCGAGAGGAGAGGTTGGGGCTCCTAGAGGATCCGCGGAGGAGCCCAGGAGCGGGGGCTCAGGCCCCTGAGGGAGCGATGGAGGGTCAGTGCCGAGGCGCCAGCGGAAGGAGGAGCCAGACTTGCGCCTGTCACCTTGTCATCGCCCTCTAGTGTCCAGTCTGCAGAACCCTGAGAAAGCCCCCGCCGGGAGGGAGGGGTGGGGTCCGAGGCCCGAGGCAGCGCCCCTTCCCCAGCTCCCAGCGGCGGGGGTTTGCGCTGTGAGCCCGGAGCGCCCCCTCCTCACTGTCTCTCCTGCGTGACTGCCGTGAGCCTCTTATTCTGCCCACGTGGGGGGCTCGCAGAACTTTGTGGGTCCGAGAGCCCGGGAGCACGTGGTCACCATGGACGAGGTGCGGGAGGAAGATCTCCCCTTTTCTGCAGCGCACCCCGCGAGCCTGCGGCGGGCCCTGCCCTGGCCCCGGGGCGCCTCAGGACCTTGTGTGTGCAGTTCGCAGTTGGTTGACGCTGTTTCTGCCCGTGGTCGTTCGTTCCCAGACTCAGTCTCCCCGCCGGGAGGAGCGCCCTCAGCTCTGCGTCTGTAATCGGCTGTTTGGAAGGATGCTTTCTGCGTTTTAGAGGGGTCGCCAGGGTTTTAACGTAGCTGGCTTGTAAATGTTGAGAGCAGATTGGTCACTGGGCGTGGACAGCGTCCTTACCGGCAGGCCGAGCTGCCTGGCTCTGTTTCCTTCTCCAGGAGAATTCCTCTGGAATCACATGACTTATTTTTTTCCCCCTTTTTACACAAGAGTTGAGATCATGGGGGCAGCTGGGTGGCTCAGTTGGTTAAGCGACCAACTCTTAGTTTCGGCTCACGTCACGATCTTAGGGTTCGTGAGTTCAAGCCCCATATCGGGCTCTGCGCTGATAGCATGGAGCCTGCTTGGGTCTCTCTCTCTCTCTCTCTCTCTCTCTCTCTCTCTCTCTCTGCCCTCCTGCTGGCACTTGCTCACTCTCGAAATAAATAAATAAACATTACTTATTAAAAGAGTTGAGATCATATTCCGGAGACTGTTTGTATTGTTTTTTTCAGTTAACGTCAGCTGGTAGGTGCAGCCCTTACCCCTTACACGTCCTTAGGAAACTCGACCCTGAAGTTGTACTGTTTACAGGCACCTTCCTGCTGTTAGATATTTCAGCTGTTTCTGACTTTCAACCCTGTGAGTGACGTTATGATAAGGATCTCTGTGTTTAAATCTTTGTCCCGATTTCTGGTTGGTTTCTAGCTCCAGTTTCTAGAAGGCATGTGTAGGTGCAAGATACAAGCCTGTTAAACGAGACTGACGCAGTCTGCAAAGTTGTTGTTGGGGAGGGTGTTTTAAAAGAGTGTTGGTAGAAAATCTAAGGTGCAGTCAGACCAGCAGGTCGGGAGACGGCCGTCACCGAAGAGAGAGTTTTATTACCCACAGTTCCCGAGAGGAGGGGACAAGCCCTGCACGGGACCCACGTGGGGAGCTCTGGGGTGGGGGTGGTGGGCGAGAGCTTTCACTGGGGTTCTTTGCGGGGGCTGGTCTGCATGCCAGCCGACTGGGGCACAGCCACCCCGAGTTGTCAGGTCCCTGGGCCCCTGTGATCCGGGCAAGGGGACCGCGGCCCCCAGTGTGGGAGCCCGTGCAGGAGGTGGTGGGGGAGGGTCTGCGGCTGTTTGTATTGAAAGACCTGTTTACCGTCTCCAGGGATTGGCTCCCCCTGGGGCAGCTGTGGAAGCATCAGAATATTGAAAACAAAACAGACGGGGTCCCTGGGTTTCCGACTTACACACCAGGGGCGGGTCCGAGTGCTTCTTTCCTAGTCTTGCCAGCCCTCGGCATCGCCACTGAACACGTCTTTACAGGTCAGTAGATACCTGAGCACTTTTTAAATTCCTAGCACAGTTGAACATTTTCACATGTTTATGGGTTCCTTGGGTTAGTTACCCTTTTATCTTTTTTTTTTTTTTAATGTTTATTTCTGAGGGAGACAGACGTGCGTGGGGAGGAGCAGAGAGAGGGAGACACGGAATCTGAAGTCGGCTCCGAGCCTCAGGCACAGAGCCAGGCATGGGGCCCGAACTCACTAGATGTGAGATCATGACCTGAGCTGAGGTCCGATGCTTAACCGCCTGAGCCCCCCAGGCACCCCACTTCTTTCATCGTTTGTGCCCTTGGCCCACGTGGGAGTAAGACAGAGAAACAGGTGCCTGCATGGGGTTAGTTCTGGGCGACTCTGCAGGACGCCTTCCCTGAGGAGTGTTTTGTAACTCCCTCGGCCTGGGGACGTCCCCGTGGAAGTGTCACTCAGTGCTCCGGTAACTTTTTTGTCAGCTCCTTGGGTACGGATTTGGGAAATTTGCTCTCCAAGGTCACCGATGAGGCAAAGTCCGGAGGACAGGTGGTATGTGGATGGTGGCGTCGGGGTCGACCATGGTGTTGCCAGGACGAAATGCTGGCGGGAGGCGGCGAACGGAACAGGCACCTCGCGAGTCCTGTGTCTGGCGCCTTCCCTTCTCCCCGCCCTCCTGCTTTCCCTCCTGCCTCCCCCTCGTTTTATCCACCTATTGTACCAACACAGATAAATGTTTGGCGGTTCATGTGCAAAGGGTGTTTGCTGTATAGATTTCCACTCATGGGCCCCCGCGCGCCCCTTTCACCCCGGCACTGGGGCCCACAGTTGGAGGCTCTCATTTAATTCTGGATGCTCTATTTTGAGAGGCGTTCGCAGAACCGACCAGATGCAGGGTGGGTGCAGGCTAGCAGCTCAGAGCCTGAGCTGGCTCTGGAAGCAGGGGATGAGGGGGGTGGCCAGCCCCCTCCGGCCCCAGCAGGGCTGCCACCAGGGATTTGCATTTGCGAGGGAGGGACTGGCCCGCGGCTTCCAAGGGAGCAGACCCCAGAGCCCCAGAATCCTCCCCTGCCTGTCGCCTTGCTGGGTGGCCAGGGGTGGCCCCGTTGCTGGGAGGCGGCTCCAGCTTCGTGTCGGAGAGAAGGGGCCCCGGAGCTGGTTCAGGGCACAGCTGGCTGACTCAGGACCACTGACCTTCCGTCATTCTGGAAACCGCTTCCTGCAGGCTGGGTGCTGCCCCGGCCTCCGTGACGTGGGGGCGGGGGAGGCCGCGTGCCTCCGGGAGGTGTGCGGGGCCAGGGTCCGTGCGGCTCTAAACCGAGTGCCTCCGCCTCCCTGGGTGCACGCGTGTGCGCATGTCAGACACGCACGCTGACTGTGAAGGTGACAGCAGGGCACACGGTGGTTTTAAGTCCGGGCCCTTTTTATCAGAACTGTTAGCATCACGTGTCCTTCCAGTGCACGTGAGAGCGCCTGTCAGCGAGGCAGGGAGACCGGCGGAGTCCGCGGCCCCTTCTGGGCCCGCACGCTTGGTGCACGCTTGGTCCTTCCGAACCTGCGTCTGAAACATGGTAGTCAAGTCGGCGTCCTCCGTCTGAGGGGAGGAGATGCGGGGGGAGAATCCGGCGTTGTCCGGGAAGAGCTTTGAGCCCCTCAGAGGCCGGGGTGCCAGCCCCGCTGTCCCAAGGACGTCCGGGCCCGCGCCTCCCAGCTTGTTCCGCCCCCGGGCGAGCAGAGGACCGTCCGTCTGTTCTGCCTTGGTCCCTGTTGTGCGGAGACGTGGATATTTGCCTGGATGGCTGTCTCGTCGGAGCGGGTGGCCAGAGAGGACACGTTCTTCGTTCTGGGCACAGGTTGCCCACGCTCTCCTGTCTCACTGGCCTCTTCAGCCTTTGTGCCGGGCACAGCTGCCTGCTGACCCTGACCCTGGGACCAGCCGGAGCGCGGTGCCGCCCTCTGACTCCCTGGCAGGTGAGCCAGGCTCTCCAGAGAACGGCGTGTAGGACATGGGTGCCTAGGCTCACGTGATCGTGGAGGCTGGCGAGGCGGGCGAGTGGGCTGGGGACCAGGGACCGGTGCCGTTCAAGCCCAGAGGTCGTCTGCGGCGGGACGCACGGTTGCCTGGGGGACGTCAGTCTTGTTGTACGCAGGCCTTCTGCTGATGGGCCGAGGCCCACCGCACTCTGAGGGGCGGGCTGCTGGCCTGGAGGCAGCTCGCGGAGCCATGCGGACCACGTATCTGGGTGGTGAGGCCCGGCCAGCCAGGCACCTGACATTGACCGTCCCAGGGGGTCTTTCTGCAGAGGTCCGCGTACCCTCTGGGCCCAGAGAGGAGGCCCCTGGGGACCGTGCACTCTCTGCCAGGTTGGATCCAGGCAGACCCACATTTTTGTATCTTTTATGGCTTTTTTTTTTTTTTTGTCCCGTATGCAGTGTTCTTTCTAAGTTCTAAAGGGGAATAAATTAGCATCCTGAATTGCACTTAAATGAACTTTATTTTTGTTGTTTGGGATTTTTCTGAGAGCTGCAGAGAAACTGCTCACCTGGGGGTTTGGAGAAGCCTTGTGGGGTGCTGACGTTTTCTTTGAGCTTTTAAGGTCAGGACTCATGGGAAGTAGAAAAAAATGTGTAAAACCATAAACATCTAGACTTTGTAGGGTGACTCATAAATGACTGCCTTCTAAGAGGATTGGGGTCCCTGTGGCAAAAGCACTGAGGGGCTCTCCTGCCCACACGGAACCGGGGGGCCCCCACAGGGCCCTGTCTGACCCCGCAGAGAGCTGAGTCTGGCCAGAGCGCGCCCCTCCCCCAGGTGGTCCCGCACTCACCGCGTCCACAGACATGACGGAGGCCAGGCCTTCCCGACTCCCCTCCCCTGTCTCCTCGCGACGTCCCCCTGCCCGGGGACCGGCCGACGGCAGGGTACCGGGATGTAGATGCCGCCACCGGGATGCTACTTTTATTTATTCTTTATTTAGGAACATTTTCTATCATGAGAAAATGGGAATTATGTTTTGAACTTTGATTTAAATCAGATTCTTGGTAGCTGGTGAGTCATGACACTTTATTAGAATAAACGATCGCAGACGCGTTGGGTGTTTACCGACAAGATGCTTCCAAAGTTCAAGCATTTAAAATGAGCCACGCAGTATTTATACCAGTTCGTAAAATATAGAAGGAGCACAGGCTGGCTGTGCTGGATTTTGCATTCTCTCCCAGCCCCGCTACAAAGCGTGAAACCCGAGAGAGGATGAGCATTTGCTTTTGTGCGAACAGATTCAGGAAGCTGGGCGAGGGTCACTGGGGATCGGACTAAACCCAAATTACGTAAGACTGTTCTTAGCTCTACGATGTCTTGTTACTGCCAGGGTCCCGAGGGGCTATGTTGTCCCTTGCGTTCTGAAGCATCCGGGCCGCGGGGCCAGCGCGGGGGCACCGTGCTCACCGCTGCGACCCCCACGTCTGTGCGCCCTGAGGCTTACGCGGCTTCGGGACAGTGGTGTCTCAAAGTGCGTTTTATTTAGGACCATTTGCATAGTGTTTAGAAATAAGACATTTAATGAGATACACTTGTGAAGAGGAGCCTGCAGAGTTACTTAATCTAGAAATTATTTTTGGGTTAGGTTTTAAAATATTTGGATGCCGCTCACACGGATCCTACGGTGACTCGGAGTGCAGACACTGCAGTGCTTGTGAACACCACGCGTTCTAGATCTGCCTCCTTTTACGATCCAGCCGCGCGCGCGGCCGCGCAGGCCCGTCAGCCCGCCGCGGCAAGCGCTGGTCTGGCGCGTGGACGCCCCTGTCCTCGGTCGTGGCCGCGGCCCAGCATCTCAGGCACACATCACGCTGTCGTCTGCCGTTTGTCAGGGGTGCTGAGCAGCCGGGCAGATGGAGGGGCCGGGAGGCAAGATGCCGGGAGCCCGCGAGGGGATCAATCCTCAGGTCCTGGCACAGATGTGATTGTTAGGTTCAGCCGGCAAGTCGTACGTTAGGTTCTGCTGCAGCCCGTCCCGTCCTGTTCCTCGGGCGCTGGCTTTATCCGGGCCCATTTTTCTCTGAAGTCGGGCCTGGGAGACGACAGGCCGTGCCTGAGTTGTCATAGATTTTGCTAAATCGAGACCCCGTGGCGCCGGCTGGCTGCCGCGTCACCTGCCCCGCAGTCCCTCCTGCGGTCCCGGCTGACAGCTTGGGCAGAGTTCCCTGCCAGCAGGTGGATCTCTGCTTTCATTCCACTTGCTTGCGGCCAGACTCCTGCCCTCAAGTTTCCTTTCTGAGAAAGTAAGAATTAAAGAACCATAAGGAGAAGGAGCCTCACCCGTGAGCGGAAAAGTGCGGTCCACGGGCCTCGTCATGTTCCTGGAGAGGCGTCGGTGGTCGCCGTGGGCGGGCTGCTGCTGTGTCCGCCTCGTGAGCCGTCGCTGTCACCGGGCCTTGGAGGGCCTGCGGCTCACGGTCCCGGGAGGAGAGAGCAGCCCCCTGGTGACTCGGGCAGCCCCCCGGTGACTCGGGCAGCCCCCCGGTGACTCGGGCAGCCCCCCGGTGACTCGGGCCCCCTGTCGCACCCACTAGGCTCCGGGAATGGCGGGAAGGTCTGCCCCGGGCTCTTCAGGCCGAGCTCCAACGCCTGACTCTTCCTCTAGGTTTTTCGTTTCTCACGGTCCCTCGCTCTGCTGTGTGCTGTAGTTGCCCACAGTCCCCGGACTCGAGACGGGACGTTCTCGATGGCGTGGAAGCCTTTCTTCCCCCACCCGTGAGCAGACTGTCCCATCGGCTGTCAGAAAGTGTTTTCCTGGGAGCGGAAACATGCGCCAGTCCCGGAGCGCTTCGTGGGCGTTTTTTTTAAACCTGAGTTTTCCACGTGTGTTCCAGATACAGAGAGGTGCGTAGAGCACACACAGAGTGGGACGGGTGCCCAGGACGCGACCCTGGTGCCGTGGACCCGAGCCCCGCGCATCGTTAGCGGGAGCCTGTTCGTGGTGTCACCGAGGTGCGCGCCCCGCTGACCGCGCTCGGTCCCCCCGCCGTGGACGCGTGCAGGCTGCTGCAGGCCCTGTGCGTCTGGACCGTGCGTGTCTTGTGGTGAGCGCGTGCGTGCACTTCTCTTGGGAGCAGCTGGCTGGGGTGGAGCTACAGGCTAACCAGTGTCCGGTTCTAGAATATTCCGCCAGATGGCTTTTCAAAGGGGTCCCTCCATTCTTCCACCGGTGTGTGTGCCTTCTGGTCGATCTGTGTTCTGGCCACTACTGGTCTTCACTTAGACGGTTTTGTGGGTGTGTATTTTGTGGTGATTTTCATTTTCATTTCTTCCGCGACTGATGAAATGGAGATCCTCTGCCTAGACTTCCTGGCCGCTGGGTTGGCCTGGTTGTGACAGGGCTGTCTGGGGTTCTTGGCCGTTTTTCTGGTAGGCCGTTTCTCACCGGTTTGTCGGTGTCCTTAGATTAAGTCCTTTTTTAACGTGTTTGATGGAGGACACATTTCTTACTCTGTGGTGTGAGTTCTCACTCTTTTTATGGACTCCTTGGATAAACAGAAATACTTAATTACAGTGCTGTTGACCGTGAATTCCTTCCCCGTGCTTCACGCTTGTGGCCAGGTCTTTTTCCACCCCGAGGTCACGACCTTGTGCTGTCCCATATCCTGAAGCTTCATAGGCCTGTTGTTTGTGTTTGGATCTGTGGCTAAAGCGACCCGAGTCCCAGGGAGCCGAGGGAACCTCCGGGTTTGCCTGCTCTCTGGCGTGGTCACTCGCTCTGTGAAGGTGAAGCCTGGGTGATCAGTTCTGCCCCGTCAGACTGTCTCGCCGACCTCGCATCGGTTTTCACACGCGGCGTGAGGCGGGGTCCACTTTCCTTTCGTCCTCTGTGAATATACGGAAAGGGCCTGGCACCGCGCGTCGCCACGGACTCCCAGTACCTCCCGCAGCGCGGTCCGTGTGGGGTCCGCGCTCGGCTCGGACTCCGGCCCCTCTGGGCGGTGCTGGGGCCTCTGTGTGTCTCTGGCAGCGCCCCTCCCTCCCTGTGGCTTCGTGTCATCTGAAAAAGCACATGGTCCCGTCTTGACCCTCAAGACTATCTCGTCTTGTCCCTTTACGTTTCCATATACATTTTGGAATCAGCTGGTCAGATTCCACAGGAGCAAAAGGGCCTGTTGAGATTGTGACTGTGGTTCAGTCAAATCTGTGGGTCCAGAGATCGTTGGGACAGAGGATTGATATATTTCAATATTATGTTTTCTAATTGTCCACAGAGAAGTCTTTTGTAACTTTTGTTGATTTTATTCCCAGATACTTGAATTTTTTAAAAAGTTTATTCATTTACTTTTGAGAGAGAGAGAGCGTGTGCGCGTGTGTGTGCATGAGCTGGGGAGGGGCAGAGAGAAAGAGAGAATCCATGCTGTCAGCACAGAGCCCGATGTGGGGTCAGTCCCACGAACCGTGAGATCGTGACCCGAGCCAAAATCAAGAGTCAGACGCTCAACTGACTGAGCCCCCTGGGCACCCTAGATATTTGAATTTTTAATGCTATTTTGATGCTACCTTAGACATTTTATGTTGTTCTAGTACACACATCTTCTACTGTTTGTAGTAGATTTTATATATTGATTTAGTACCCACTACCTTGCTGAACACTCATTGAATATTTATCCACATATTCTTATTAAAAAAATTTTTTTTGATGTTTATTTGTTGTTGAGAGAGAGAGAGGCACAGAGCATGAGCGGGAGAGGGACAGAGAGAGAGGGAGACACAGATCGAGCTGTCAGCACAGAGCCCGATGTGGGGCTCGAACCCACGAACTGTGAGATCGTGACCTGAGCTGAAGTCAGACACTTAACCGACTGAGCCGCCCAGGCGCCCCTGCTATTGAACTTTAAAACCCGTGTTCTTAGAATGATCTGTGTTTGTTTTCTTCTTTTTTTTGTTGTTGAGATTTAAAAAAATTTTTAATGTATATTTTATTATTGAGACAGAGGCAGAGCATGAGCAAGGGAGGGGCAGAGAGAGAGGGAGACACAGGATCCGAAGCAGCTCCAGGCTCTGAGCCGACAGCACCGAGCCCAAAGCGGGGCTCGAACCCACGAACCATGAGATCATGACCTGAGCCCAAGTCGGTCGCTTCACCGACTGAGCCACCCGGGTGCCCCTGTTGTTGTTGAGTTTTAATACCAAGGTTATGCTAATATAAACAGTAAGAGTTTGGGGAATGTTTTCTATTCTTTGATTCTCTGGCATTCAGTAAGATTTGTAGAACTTTCTAGTTACTCAACAGGGTCTAGAGTGATCTCGGCGAAGCAGGTTTTGATTATGACTCTCGGGGGCTGTGGGAATTTTCCGGAAATTTTCCGGTTCTCAACGCCTTTGTGAGTTGGTTTTGGAGAGATGTGTTTTTCTAGGAATTTGACTTTTTATCTAATAAGTTAAACAATTTAGTGGCCTGAGTTCAAATTTTCCTGTCATTTTTTTTTTTAATTTTTAATGTTTTTTATTTATTTTTGAGACACAGAGAGAGACAGTGCGAGCAGGGGAGGGTCAGAGAGAGAGGGAGACACAGAATCTGAAGACAGGCTCCAGTCGCTGAGCTGTCAGCACAGAGCCCGACGCGGGGCTCGAACCCACGAACCGTGAGATCATGACCTGAGCCGAAGCCAGATGCTTAACCGACGGAGCCCCCGGGCGCCCCTGTCCTGTCACGTCTTGATAGTGGTGGTTCTCGTGTACTCTCACCGCCTGCGGTGACAGTAATGTGTGTGGCTCTTTGAGCTTGCGGCAGGAGATCCATCAGCATTTGCAAGGTCCGCATGACCCGGTCTTCGTCTTGATGACCAGGGTGCAGTGTCACCAGCTGCCCAGGAGCCACTTAGAGCCCCAGGTGGAGCTCCACCTTTTAACGGGAGGGCACGGAACGGCCTTGGAACGGTTTCAGATGCTGCGTTGCAAATAGCTTTTGAGAAACTACCGCTTGTTGAGTTTTGGTGTGATGTCAAAGGGCGTCAGCCGTCACTTGAAGATCGCTTACAGATGTGCAGCACCCGTCTGCGTGAGGCTGGGCTTTCTTCACATGTAAACTCAGAAGAACACGTTGCGACAGACGGAGTCCGCCAGCAGACGCAGACTCCGGGCGATGCCTAGGGAGCGGGACGCCGAGTTTGCAAAACTAAGAATCGTTACCGCTCTTCTCGTTCAAGTCTCTTCGTCGGAAGGAGAGTGTGTTTTAAATAAAAATACATCATTTATGCTAGTATGCCATAGGTTTGCAGTAATCAGCTCTACGTGAATTAATAAACGTGAAAAAATCCCCAGTTTTAACTTGCAGCATGGTGCGTCAGTTGGTAGTTTTAATTGGCAAAAGCTTTTGAGGTCCTTTGTGATTTTTGGAGGGATAAAGGGGTCCTGAGACCAAAAAGCTCGGGAATTGCTGGTTTATAGAAACAAAAACGGTGTGTGTTTCACGATCTTTCAGCTCTGAACGTAGGGGGTGAACGCGGGCTTGTCGGTTCGACCCCAGCGTCCCCCGCCCTCAGGGAGCAGCTGTCGCGTCCGTGTCCTGGCAGCGCGGCGTTTGCGTTGGGGAGACCGGTGCCCCTTGGCCAAGTGGACCCCGCACGGGAGCCGCACTCGGCAGCACTTTCCCTTCCGCCGCCTAAACCCGAGGAGCGTCAGGCCCTGTGTGTGTGTGTGGAGGAGCCGGTCTGCGGCTGTGAGCCCAGCACATCGTGAGACCTTTAGAACCAGCAGAGAACCAGCCGTTGCTGAAAACTGAACACTTTAATTAAAAATACCCATCACGGGAGGCCCTTCTCTCCCTTTCTCTCTCCAGTGTGGCGGGCGTCAGTAAGCAGGGCTGGGCTTGGGGGGCTAAACCGCCAGCCGGCGAGGGGGATTTCTCCCCGTGAAATGCTCATCGATTTCAAAAGTCTGCAGCGTCTGAGCTGGTGACCACTGTCCCTTTTCCGTGCTAGCGGAAGCTCGTTTCAGAAGTTAGAGGTGGGAGGCCACGGGAGCCCCCAGGAACCGCCTGCCGCGCCCGCGTGGGCCGCAGAGCGTCCGAGAGAAGATGCCCGAGCAGGCGGGAGTCCGTTCCTGGACTTCTCTGTTCACGTGGGTCTCCACCTGGCTGGACTGATGGGCTGACCGGCTGCCTGGGTGGGCGAGGCGCCCCGGTGGGCAGAGGCACTCCGTTCTGTGCCTGACGTGCCTCTGAGAACGTGACCGTCTTGTCCCCAAGACGACTCTGTTGGAATGGGCCAAAGGGTTCACCATCAGGGTTCTTTGTTTTCCTCTTTACATATAGGGTGTGTGTGTGTGTGTGTGGAAGCTCGCCTGGTCTTTCTGTCTTTGTAGTTATTGCACCCTAAAAATGGATCAGATTAGGGGAAGGATGCTAGAATTTACAAGTTTTTAAAACCTTATTCAGTGGGCTGATTGGGGGTTTGACTGCAGTGTAGCCGTGGGATTCAGATGGGTTTTCTGATTCTATGAGAAGAAATTGACCCTCACACCAGCCCCCAACTTTTCCTTAACATCTAGTTTTCCGAGCTAGGAAAAAATCTAAGAGGATAAGTGGGGGTCTGGACACCTTCAGGCACAGACTTGATGACCTTGGGGGGGGCGGGAGACATGGAGTGGCCTGGCTGGCCGCCCTGGCGTGGGGGCACGGCGGGGTGCTGTGGGGGCGGCCGCGTCCTGGCGGGAGCGTTGGTGAGCGTGGGCAGCGCCGGGTGATGCGTGCGGGGCATGGCTTAGGTGTCCGTGTTTTTACCAGTGTTGCCAAGCTGTTGGGATTTTTCTCATGAGCGTATTGGCCATCCGCCAGCTGCCCTGCGGTGTCGGGATGCCGCATTCTGGGGAGACCGTGCTGGGAACTTTACTGAGATATAACTAAAATATTTTGCTTCTCTTTTGGGCTGACATAAGCTTATGTCTTGATAATATCTATGGTTGTTATAGTTTTCATTTTATTACCATTTAGAGCCGGGGAGGCCAGCTTGAACGCTCAGGCGGCCTCAGGTCGGACGCGGGTGATGAGCTTGGCCGAGCGCCGGGAAGAGGAGCATCCCGGATCGTGCTCCCTCGACCATGCTCCCCGGACCGTGCTCCCCGGGCCGTTCTCCCCGGACCGTGCTCCCTGGGCTGTTCTCCCTGGACCGTGCTCCCCGGGACCGTGCTCCCCAGGACCGTGCTCCCCGGGCCGTTCTCCCTGGTCCGTGCTCCCCGGGACCGTGCTCCCCCGGACGCAGCCTGTGGGGCAGCTGCTCTGTTTATGTTTTGTATCATAAATATTCACATTTCCTCATAAGAAAATTTGATTATTCCCACCATGCACTCCGTCTCACACCTTCCTAGCTGGGATTGGAATCAAAAATAGAGGATTGACCTATCTGTTTTTGTAAATGTTTGGGGAAAAAAAAGTGAAAAAGAAGAACATTTATCATTTTGGCTAACCTCTTATAAAGCTTTCTTGAATTTCCCTTTTCCTTCTCTTTCCCTAATGCGTCAAAGGCTGGCAGCCACTATTAGGCTCCAGCTGTTTGTTTTGCCTTAGCGGCTGTGAGCCTACTTTCGGGCCGGCACACTTGTGGTCCTGGGGAGGGACATGTGGTGCCCCGGGTCACTGCCAGTTTCGGGCCCCTACTTGGTATTTCGCTGTGGGGGGGGGTGGGCTGGGGGGGCTCACGCCTTCGATTGTGTAACTTGTGAATTTGATTCCTTTAGCCTGGATGCCGGTGTTGTTCAGGAGCTCCTGTTGGGAAGCATTCTGGGGAAGGGCCCCGCGCAGCTCTGACGCTGGCAGCCTCAGCGGCTGCCGCTTTCTTCTGCTACGTGAGCTCTGGCAGAGCTTGGTCTGAGAGCCTGAGTGCGGGGTCCTGGCCGCTGCGCCCCGGGCTAGTTGAGCCCGTTCTGGGAGCACAGTGCGGCCTGTTCCTGCCAGAGTCTTAGCAGCTCTCGTTCTGGGCCTGGGGCCTCAGTACCCTGCTCAGTTTGAGGCGGGAGCCGCGGCCACCGCCGGCCCCCCCCAGATAGCTCTCCATTGCTGGCTTTCATTTGGCCTGCGTGGGTTGGTGCTGGAGGGGGTTTGAAAGGAGGTTAAAACACAGTTTTGTGACGCTGGGGACTTCGTCAGCAGCGGAGCCCTGGAGTCTGGAGCAGCCATGGGCCCCGTGCTCGGCAGTGGGGGCCGGGCGGAAGGCGGGGCGATGCCGGGCGCAGGTGGCCTTGGGCTGGTGCCAGCGGAGACCGGGTCCGGCCCCGGCCTTTTCCTGGGACGGCTGGGGTTTCACGAGGCCGGGCAGGTGGTAGCGAGGGCCAGCCCGAGGCGTCCGAGGACCAGAGGGAGGAGTTCAGGCCCAGTCTCGTGAAGGCGGTGGGCCGCAGTGGAGAGTTTTGAGCAGGCAGGAGCCGTGTTTTCCGAAGATTAATCCGGGCAGGGCGTGTGGAGAGAGTGGGGGGCCAGTGGGGGTCAGAGCGAGGAGATTAAGGCAGGGAGGCATTTAGATGAGATCCGAGGCTCTGGCAGCTTATTCAGTAGACGCGATGGGGTGTGGGGGCGGCCGAGGCAAGGGACCGGGGGAGAAGTCAGAGGTTCGGACCGAGCTGGTCTGGCTGTCGCACCGCTCCGCGCGGGCCGGTCCTCCCTCGCTGCGTGTCGTGTCCCCGCCTCCCCGTTAGACACACGCACCGCTTCTTTACACACCGTGTGCACTTGGGGGCACCCGTTTGTAACCCTCACCACCCCGCCCCTGGGGACAGGCTGGGGACACGGGCCGGGGACAGCGCGGGCGGACAGCGGATTTAGGGACGCCGCGGCTGTTGCGTGTCCTGGGTGAGAGTCCCCTCCGCGACCCTGTGGTGTCAGGGCGTCGGGACGGGCTCGGTCCGGGGTCGCCCCTCTTTTCAGGGGGCGGCTCTCCCGTGCCTGTTAGTCTCCATTTCTGGGGTCCTTTTAGACGTAGAGCTCGCGGCCATGCTGGCGGGAGGAGACCCTTCTGCGTCGGGGACGCGTGCGGCGCTGTCGGGGGAGGAGGCTGGGCGGCGGGAGCCCCGGCCAGCTGGTCCGCGCCGCAGGCTCCCCGGCCCGCTTCTGCCCTTACGCTTGGGTTGGAGGCTGTTTTCGTGGAGTGACCGCGGGGAACAGCGTCGCGGGGTGTTGCCGGCTGGTCTCTCGCTCCCGGGGCTGCACCGAGAGGTGGCCTGGGAGGCGGGAGAAGTCTGGGCCCTGCCTCTGGTAGGCTGTGCTGTCCCCACACAGCCGGCGACGTTGACACTCCTGTTGAAAGGCCAGGTCTCTGTTCCCTCCCCGTAAATCTGCCGCCGTGACCGGGGGCCGTGGGACCTCGGAGACGGGGTCCTGGAAGGCTTTCCCTCGGGTCCGCTGGGGTTCCCGTTTCTGGACCAGCCACGTCGCTGCCCCCGGCGGATGCTCACCTCAGGCCCCAGGCCGGTGGGGCGGAGATGGGTGGACTCTGAACTTGGGGACCTGGCGGACTCACTGCCAGGCAGGGCAGTCTGTGGGACGGCAGTACGTGACCTGACCACATTCTGGAAGCTGGAGGCTGGGGTTGCCAAGGTAGAATCCGAAGGCCTGTGGTGCTGGCTTTGGGACGGGGAGACAGGGCTCCCTGGGGACAGGGGCCTCCCGGGGCACGGCAGCCCCCCCGACTCTCCCTGGGCGCTGTCCCCGGCCTCTGTCCCCAGCCCGTCCCCAGGGGCGGGGTGGTGAGGGTTACAAACGGGTGCCCCCCAAGTGCACACGGTGCGTGTGTCTGGACGGGGAGGAGGGGACACGCCACGCAGTGAGAGGCCCGGCCCCCCGAGCTCCCAGGGGAGGGGGCGGGCGGAGGAGCGCACCCAGCCCGAGCACCGGCTGCTCTCTGGGGCAAACAGTGTCCCCATTGGGGCCACCCAGGGGCCCTGCCTCCCGCCGCCTGCCGGGTGGCCCCTGTGGCCGTGGTCTCTAGTCGGAGGGGCTGCTCGGGGACCCGGTCCCGCTCTGCACTGATGTGGACGGGGACCCTGGTCTTCAGGCTGAGGTGGGGCGCCCGCGGCCTTGGAGCCGGGGCAGCTGTCCAGTGCCTTTTGCACGTGGCAGCCTGTGGCTTGTGGCCAGAGGGTGGCCCGGTGGGTTGTTTTCCAGAGAGGACCACCCAGCGGCTCCCACCCCACGTGCCGTCCCTGCGGTGTCGCTGTGGCGCTCCTGCCATTAAGAGGCCGCGTGCCTTTTCCCTGGCCTCGGGTCGGGGCCACTGCGGCCGTGGTGGAACTGGCGCTCTGTGTCTTGGGGACAGCTGAAGGCACGGTTTCTGTCAGGTTCTGCCAGGGACACCAGCGCTTGGACCCAAGCCGCCCGCCGGGAGGATCACCCCCCGCCCCCACCACGGGAGCCCACACGGGGAGGCCACACCCGTGTTCCCTCCTGTCGTCCACGTGTCAGAGAAGCTTCCGGTAGGTAGTTCAGTGCGTGCCATCAGCAGCCCTTGCGTTTTGCCAGCTGAGGCCCCAGACGTTGTAGAGCAGAGACCACCTGTCCCCTCTGCCCCTTTCTGGACTCCTGCCCCATGCGTCCCCCCAGTCCCCCGTGGGGCGTGAGCGGGGGCCCCTGTGTGCCCTGGGGTGGCCGTTGGGCCGGGGGACAGTCTCCGCTCCTGTGGTGCGTTCCCAGTGCTTTCCGGTAGTCTGTC